>SNQJ01S0028993.1:0-25710 GCA_010110895.2 Picea sitchensis
AAAAATATCTTTTAAAAATTATAATGATGTTAAATTTTTTCATTTTTATAAGATATAACTCTATTTAATGTAACTTAATTATTTTTAATGATATTTATTAAATTATTTTTGTATGAAGAGAATCTAGGTGCATTTTGTAGCTATGTTGAAGATGTGTATTGTGCCTCAAGTTGACATGACACTTATCCAATATCATATCTCTAAAAAATAACAATCATGATATGTGTAACATTCCTACATATAAACCAAAATAGAATAATATAATAAAATATTAATGTAAAATATTAAATTTAAAGAAAGAATATTAAGTATATGTTAATGTTTCATCAAAACTTGTACAAGAGATCTAGCTAAAGCAAGTACAAACAAAGCTTATCAAGAAAGGAAGAGGGATTCAATATGGAAGAATGAGAAAATATATTCACACTATTCCAATGAGTTGATCAATGAATGAATGATTGATACATATGATGATCAAAATGATATAGTGAATGAGTGGAATACACTCATATATATAGGGTAGAACATTCCATAATTAAGCAAATCAATCAAGCAGTTAGATTTCCTTAAGAATGCATCCATGCATAATAGTGATGATCTAAATAGAAAGTCTAAAATAGAACTAGTCAGTTAACTCCCATTGAACCAGTGTGTCAAAAATAGAAATTTCTCCAATACCCCCCTAGAATATCACTATGGAGTAAAAAATGAGTTCCGACAACTAGGCCATATTAGGTATTCATATACAATGCAACTAATGAACACTGAATAAAAATGAGGAAAGAGGAAAAACCGCATCGGAACAAAACCCCCCCTCAAAAGAAAATGCATCAAAAGAAGAAAAGGAAGATGCTAGGCAACTGTGTTATTCACTGCAAGACGATCCCGCAAAGTCTGAAACTTCTGCTCACTAAAAGTATTTGTGAAGATATAGAAATATCTATGGATCTGATGAAGTCCTTTGGCAACTTGTCTAGACTTGTACCTCTTTATCCTATGGACCCATCTACACCTCAAAATATTCCTTTCTGGTGGAAGTGGAACCAGATCCCAAGTTTGATTCTCTAGGAGTGAGTCATACTCCTTCTACATGGCTTCTTTCCATAATGGATTGCCCACAGCTTCATTGTAGGTCCGTGGATCAGAATATTGAACCATATACAAATGCATGGGCATTGTATGTTCAGAAGTTGAAAGTATATGAAAAGGTTCATCATGTTGAGATCGAGTCCTCCTCAAATCCAATGGATTCCCTGCAAGGACACATGTTGGTTGAAGTGTGAATTGTGGCCTCTTGGGAATCTACTAAAGCTTCGAGACTGGATTCTTATCTAGCTATACTACCTACTTATTTCCTTGTACATAATATGAGTGTATTGAATCATCTCTAATGTCTGGAACTGATGGAAGCACAAGAGTATCTGCAAGTTGCACTGGAGGTGCATGCAAAGTACTATCCTTATGTGTAAGTAGAAAAGAGAAGTCATCGTCAGAAAACATAGTGAATTTTTACAACCTTGACTTGTGATCCACCTCATCAATTGCAATAATGGAATTGTCACACATATCAAGTACAGAAACTAAATCTGATGTAAATTCAACCTTTTTACCTTTCTAAGTGATCTGATAAACTGAGAGCATATTCATAGAAATATTTGGAACATGTAAACATTCTCAAAACTGTCATTATGGAGTTCCACTCTTCCCTCTTCTACTACTACTACTAGAGTATCATCCCCCATGAGAATAGGGGGTCTTGAGCATGAAATCAAAGAAGCGAAAAATTCATTTTTCACTGCCATATGATGTGATGCGTCAGAATCTATAATCCATGAATCAGTTGAGGAATTAATTGCAACAAGAGCATGATGATTACATTTCTTAGGAGTAGGATCGTTTTCCTTCTGCTTCTTGACTCCTTTTGGAATGAAGTTTCCAAGATTGTTATGTTGAATTACATGTTCACAAGATCGATTTGCTTCTTCATGCATGCAGATTCTTCATGATTCAGTTTATTGTAGTAAGTACACTTCTTTCCCTTCTTCTTCTTCTTGGAATCTAAAGACTCTTTGGAACCTAAAGAATTGTTAAAGGGTTTGGATTATCCCTCCTTCTCGTTCTATTTCTCCTTTTTGTTTTGTTTGGATTATCCTTTTCCATCATGCACGATGAGTGCATGTGCTTTGTGCTTTGGGATCCTTGATTAGGCCCATCTAAATGAGTTTTTCCTGCTCATGTGTGAGAGAATCAATGAATTGATCCATGGTAGGCATCTTCCAATTTGTTCCCATGAGATACCTGCTAGAATGGATAGTGGAAACATAGACAGAATATTTTGGTCCTAGCTTGGCCAAGATTGTTAGAATAAGTTGGTCCAAGTGTTTATAATTATAAATACCACAAGATTCCAAGATCAATATCAAATATTTAAACTTGGTAAAGAAATCATGTATATTATCAAAAAATTTAGAATCCAAGGTATTCAACTATACCTCAAACATATGACCTCTCATCTGATCTTGCTTTCCAAAGAGACTTTCCAAGGTGGTCTAGATCGTGTTTGGAGTCTTTCATGCTGCAACATGAAACCATAAATTAGATGAAATCAATTCAAGAAGAAGTCATATGGCCTCACCATTTTGGTTTGCCCATCTAGTCTTCTCAATTGCTGATGTAAGTTATGTTTATGTCCCCATCGTCAAATTGTACAGTCTTTTCCTTTTGAGTTAGAATTCAACATTGGGATTCCAATCAAAATAATTGTATGGTGTGAGGATTACCACCAAGTTTGATTGTATAATAGGTGGACCATATCCATATCTTCCACTGTGTCTGATAACCCTAAAATTTATCGTCAATCTGCAAGTGAAAAACTAAGAAATCATTGTACAAAGGGCACATCAAATGGAAATTTTGTATAAGTTTTAGGAGGCGATCTTTCGACTCCCTTTTTGAGAAAACAGTGAGGAATTTCGCTAAATGATTGAAACCCCACTTGTAGAATGGAGCCATTTACTTCTCACGTGGGTCGTTTCCTCATAAAGTTAATATTTTGGGAGAAATCACTGCAGAAAGGTACGACCATAGATTCATATCAGTTTCAAGAGGTGATATTACATCTTCCTTTCTAAGTAAACGGTGTGGAATGTCGCCAAACAGTTGAAAACCCACTTTAATAATAGATCTATTTACTTCTCTCGTGGATCGTTTCCTTAGAAAGTTAATATTTTTGGAGAAATCACTGCAAAAAGGTGCGACCATGGTTTTTTCTCAATGAAACTCTAATTTTCCTTATTCTCTGGCTTATCTGGCTTGCTCCAAGTAGCTTAGCTCTGATACCATGTCAATGTTTCAACAAAACCTACACAAGTTATCTAGCTAAAGAAAGTATAAACAAATCTTATCAAGAAAAGAGGAGAGATTCAATATGGAAGAATGAGAAAATATATTCACACTAATCCAATGAGCTGATCAATAAATGAATGATTGGTACATATGATGATCAATATGATACAATGAATGAGTGGAATACACTCATATATAGGGCAGGGCATTCCATAATTAAGAAAATAAATCAAGTAGTTAGTTTTCCTTAGGAATGGATTAATGCATAATAGTGATGATCTAAATAGAAAGTCTAAAATGGAACTAGTCAAATAACTCCCACTTAATTAGTGTGTCAAAAATAGAAATTTATCCAACAATATATATAGATATAGAACATATACACTAGCCTAGACCCATCTTAGCTGGGGATCTTTTAAGTTTCCATAGATTTGTATCTAATTTATTTTAAACCTAGAATTGGAGTTAAACTTCTATGTTGGTTCTCACTTAAATGAAAACAATAATAACCTTTGTAATTTTATGTCCACCGTGTTCAAATATAGAAATGACTTTTTGAATAATATTTAATTTAATTACATGCATATGTCCAATAAATAATATTTGTCTTGGGGATTGGTAAACATCATCATAATCAATAAAGATGATATAAAATGGATCATTAATCAACTATATCATCAGTGTTTCATTGAGACTATGAAATTTTCTTGGTTGTATAATCTCAAATTAATTGGCCAATAGGAGATTGTGCATCTAGAGACTTTGAATCCCTCATAGCACTATGTTAATCATTAATATCTTTTAGTGCTACATTCATCAAATAATTTCATGGGTTAATTTTTGTAGAGAAAGTTCCATATAGCAATAGCCACTATAGTTGTACAGTTAACCCATCCATTTTCCATACCATCCATTGCCATTTTAGTTGTATGTTGTTGCTACCAATCTTCTCACAATTGTTAGTCATATGATTTGTTGTAATTGAGCCACACATTGATTTGTTGCATCAATAATTGTATGATCCCCCATTCCATAAAAACCAATAAGTCGCAATTAAACCTAGAATTTGACATTTCTTTTGCCTATGAAATGAAAATGTGATGACTATTGGGTGTTTTCCTTTCCTTTCATTTTACTTTTTATGCAAATTCTTAAGTGTAAATTTATTTATTTGGAAATAAGATCTTAGCACCAAATAAGGTTGGAATTTTGTCCATGATTTTATCATCAACCTTATTCAACTACCCACCATTCTATCATAGCTTCCATCTGCATGCTGCAACTCTATTTCCTAAAACCAGTGCATATTATAAGGTAGCCTCCCAGTGATGAGGAAAATTCTATTCCTAAAGAAATATTTCATAAAGCTAAGCTCCTTGCTAACTCAAGTGTCATTGGTCTCATCTATTTGTCGAGCATATTTCAACCTATAAAAGAATAGCATTCAATATACTCATCCTAAGGGCTCAAACCACATTACCTAATTTGACAAAAACCATAGGGAAAGGAACTGTAGAGGTCTCAATCAAATCGTAAGACCTATTAATAATGACAACTATTAAAAATTATGACAAGTTTTCTAGAAATATTAACATCAAACTAACAATTTTAGTAAATTTGTCCCTATAATCGTTGACATGCTAAATTTATTCCAAGCCTGACCATAGTTGATACAACTACTAATTGACCATACTACTCATTGGAGAGGGACTTAGAAGGGGTAGGTTTCATTATTGTTTCCACTCTAAAATAAAATATTTTCATGCTAATATTATTTTGGAAGCGATGATTCAATCCATTGATCCACCTCTAACAATGATTAGGTCTTCATGACTAATAATCTCCTCACCATGTTTGCTAAAAACCTCACTTTAAAAAGTTGTTGCTCATATCTTTGTTTCATTCTTCATATTGTAGAACTTTTTCAATCAAATGATGTTGACCCTCCTCTACCCCTCTCACCATGGGGAATTTCTATGATTTTTCTTATTGATACCCTTCAAGTGGGAGGCTGAAGAATTATTGTTGTTTGGGCATGAGTATGCCAAATACCCTATACTGAACATCATGTTTTTCATTTTAAAGTAACTTGCTCACAATTCACTTTTTGTTTCTATGTAGAGGTTTTGATTGTTATTTAAATATTTTCTCATAAACCTTTCATGAGATTCATTTTCACGCAAATTCTTATATAGATCATAAAATTATTCTTTCTAGTTTTAAAAGAATAGAAATAAAGGTTCTGCATGCATTTCTAATGACATCTAAACATGCACAAGTTGAAAAATCCAATCACATGTGAGTCTAACTCAAGTAGATAAAAAGAAAGAAAACCAATAAAAAGTTTGAAAGACAAATACTAGAGTTTCATGCAAAAACTCTAACCACCCATGAACCCTGGACTATCTTGAAAGATACGATCCATATTTTCTACATAGTCAACTTCTGTAATAAAAAAAAAACTCAAGAAAAAAAGATAAATACAATTTCCTCTTGAAGGAGAGGTTTCTAAGAAAGAAAAATTTGGTTGTCAGAGCAACTAGATGAGGTCAAAGCCCATTGAAACAATACATGAAACCATGATGAAGTCAAAGTTATTCTTTCTCATTTACTTCTCATTCCAAATAAATGATGTGCAAAGAAGTAGTGTTGTCAGTGAAGAATTGACCTTTGTAGTGCGGGAAAGAGAGTCCCCTTAATCGAAAGGTGTTATAAATTCCTTAAAAGGATAAGGCATTGAAGGAGCATGTGTTGCAACCATTCAAATAAGATTAACTCTATCTCTTAAATAACATGGATCGTGTTATTCAAAGATCTACTCAACGATTAAATCTTTCCACAACTAAACCTATAAAAAAATTTAACACAATAACTAATATATCCATAAAATCAATAAAACCAAATTAAATAAATCAACCTAATTTATCCCACAAACCATAAAAAAATCATTTCAAGTTAATGCATTACTTATATTGAAAAAATGACTATAAGGAAACATGGATAGTAGAAAACTCATGCCTATAAAATAATAGAAGAGAAATCTTTACATCAATAAATATGGTAAAATCCATATCAAGTCACAAACCATTCTTTATATATAGAAATCACTATCTTTGATAAATTAACCATTATTATAATTTTATCCATCTTAAAATTACAAAACAATATAAAAAATCTCACAAAAAAAATTCCTTCACAATTCTTTTATTATGCAAAACTAAAGCTTATAACTCAAATAAACCTATCGTTATCTCATATGAACCTCATAATTACATGTAATTAAAAATATCAACCAACCACACTTGTTTAACCTTCTAATTTATTATTTCAATCACAAGACAGGGTAAACCCTTTAAATTTCAGACTTTACCTCTCCATGACAGGGTAAGCCTTTTAAATTATAGACTTTATCTGTCCCAAACTACAAGGGGTTTGCTATTATTTCCAAAAAGGTTTTACTATTATTAGTGCTTACCCAAGCAGGTACTATAGTTATCGGTTACGATAAAAAGTTATATTACTTTCTTCTTTTTTACAGTTTACCTAAGGTTTTTTTATATTTTTTATTAAATTTATTTTATCAAATATAAAATATATATTATTTATTATATTTTTTATTAAACATATTTTATGAAATATAAAAATGTATATTTTTTATATTCTTGAAAATAATTTTTTGATTGGTTTAAACTTGTTTGATGTTACATAATTGTCATGTTGTGTTTGTAATATTTTATGATATTTGTTAGGCTACAAAATTTATTTAAAAAAAAATAAAATTGGTCATTCTTTGACCATGCTAACACTGGGATACTTTGCTCCAGACCACTTTGAAGTTGAGTTATCAGGGTCTAACATTGGGATACTCTCCCTACCATGTTCCATGGCAATATGCATTATAGTTCATCACTACCTTTGGCACCACTACAGTCAATGCCTTGTCTTGTGGTGATCTGCATGCATCCGAGCAATCTGCATGAATTTAAGCAAGGAGCTATTGATCACTGCTATTCAATGCAAACTTCTCAACTCATCTATGATTACCAATTCAGTTGTTTGTGAAGGTATTGGTTCCTTTGAACTGTTGATGGTGAGGGTGGTGTGGCATAGTAGACATAGTTGTAGCCATCGCCACCTTCACCTCTATCAAAGCATCCACGACCATCATCAATATTGAAGCCTCGAAACATGCCCCATCCATGCCCTCTATTGCGGCTATGCCCTCTATATGAACTAGTGTTGTTCTCCTCACCATTGCTTTGACCCCCAACCTTGGACATCGATATCCTATTCATTGTTGCTTCACCCCAACCTAGACCATCAATATCCTCTTCATCGTTGCTTCACCCCAACCTCAGCTACTAGAGTCATCTTCACGATGTGAACATCATATCAAGTTTTAAAGTGATATAAATATAAATGTTGAATGAATTTTTAGACTCCATAAAGGTTGTGCAGTCGCTATTTGAGTCGACTGCATTTTATTTTATTTTGTTTGGTGCAGATAACTTAATTTTCTAAAGTTGAAATGTGAATATGAAATGTAAGCTATGAAACCTTTATTTCATTTCATTTACAAAGTTTCATGATTTTTTAATTTATTTCAACCATATTTTAATGTTCAGGAAATGTAAGTTATGCACTTGTTGATCAAAAACTTTGATCACCCAGATTTCCTTCCCTTGGAATAAAAAAAAAATCAATATAAGAGTAAGGAAATTTTGAAATATTATCATTTTATAGTTTATCCCTCAGTCTCAGCTTCGTCATGCATTTTACAGATTAAAAATATGATTTGGTATGCTCAAGATATCCAAGTTTTTTTTCGATCGCCCAAAGAGAACTTTTTCATGTGCAACACAACTAATTTTATTGGAAATAAGATTTTATAAAATTATGTTCATTTTCATAACCATGCCCATTTTCTTGGAACCACTCGAGACTAAGTCTTGACTTAGTCTCATTTTTTTGGTTCATTTTCTTAGTTCTTCGTTCATACATTTTCTTGTTTTTTCCATCCCATACTTAACCATTTTAATAAGCTTGCAGACCTACATCCATTCTCCCCCTTACCTATGTATCCCTTACCCTCAATCCACATTTCCTTACTCCCTCTCCACTCATCCCTCTCGGTTACACACAAAAATTTCACACTTGAGTGTCACACCCTAAGTATCACAAGTGTCGCAAAGTGATGTATGCACCTTTTTAAGTGTCGCATGCATTATCGCTAGTGTCATATGCACATTACCAAGTGTCTCATTCACTTTTCTAAGTGTCACAGCCCATTGACACCATGAAATAAATTTTTCACAATCCCTAATTCATGTTAGAAGAAGAAGACCTCTCATCTGACAGTCGAAACATACATTTTTCTTGGAAAAATTGACCATTTTTGGGCATTTTAGAAGGGTGGTGCTCCCCTACCCATGTTGAGGGGGCGCCAACACTCCTCTGGCATTAATTAGGGGGCACCATGGCACTCTGTATCTCACTAAGGGGGGGCATCAGTCTTGTTAGAGGAAAAGGTGGGATCCTCCACCTTTTCCTAAGGGTCATCTCTCTTGGGATGAGGTTGGTTGTGGTCAAATCATATACTATGGATTCATATTAGGATAAAATCCCAACCTTGAGGATCCATATCCTCAACCATATCCCTCATTTTCTCATGGTTTTTGTACCTCTCAAGCCTATATATTGAAAGTATTTCCAAGGAGAAGGGGGGAAGAATTTAGATATCAAAACTTTGATCTTGGGAGAAGCATCAACATTTTGATTTCAAGGTTTTCATGCAAGGGTTGTAAGTGCATCGTCAAGCATGATTTTTAAGTGCCTTCTTTGGCTTTCCAATTAATGATAACTTGGCCTATTCCCTTCAATTTCACGTGTTCTACATTTGGTTGTCTATTGTCATTTCAATATTCATAGATAGATCTGCTTTGTCTATACATATAGATTAGGAGGAAGAGTTCCTTTGCTATTCTTTGCAAGAATTCAGTTGTGTTGAGGAGCTTGGAGATCATGTCCAAGGTGTTAGCACAAAAATTTGCATTATCAAATTTGGTCCTTTCACTGTGAAATTTCCATGACGTTGTGAAATATTCCATGTCAACTATTGGCACAGGGGTAGACCCAAGGTTCAACACTTAACAACACACCAACAAAACCCCGACTATCAGCCCTTTCACAAACACCTGCGAAGTAGGCGAAGTCTCACCCAAGGTAGAAGTAAGGGGGTTATAGGACGCAGGTTTCTATAACCAGGTTGGGACACAGATCTGTGATAATAACACTTCGTAGAGTATTATGTTAACGCTTAGAAGATGGCATGCATTAGTTCATTAATCCTCTTAACATTGCAGGACCTAACCAAAGACAAATCGGCACAGTAACAATGAATGATTATATAACCTAATAACTTATCATTATAAGTTAGATCTAGCATTCATTCATCCTTAACACAAGTAAAGCACTTAAGAAACAATGGAGCAGATTCATAACATAAATAACATAGAACAAAGAAAACAAAAGACACAAGATATACGTGGTTCACCCCAATGTGGGGCTACGTCCACCAATGATGCAGACCCCCCTTCTATCCTAAGGGTTGCGTGACCTCCCAGTCTAGTATTGATCAAGGAACTGAGTCTTACTGACTCTTCATCCCCTCAAGAACCTCAATTCCACTTAACATGCCCTCTTTCCCTTAAATCACAGGTTGTATGGAACTCGTGGCCTTCTCCTTAACACCTTTAACCTTCAGCATATTTAGGCGCTATCTCTCCTGGTTAATCCCCTCCCTTTATGTGACTAAGGTTGTGACCAGTCGCCTAATCGAAAGGCACATCACGACTTCGCGTATCGGGCCTTTTCATGCGAGTCACTCCGACTCTCCTAACTTCTGAAATCCCAACAGGAGCCTAGCGCATGCTAGCCCCTCTATTCCCCCTCACCGATGTGACCCTTCGTTGTGACCATGGGCCAATCTCTCAAGCATTTCGTGATTTCAAGTCTCACGAGTTCACACTTCATGAGTCATCTCCCTAGATGCTCAATGGTCCAGATCCCTTCTCGAGTCGACGCCTCAGATCAAATCTTCGTGGTTTTGGATTCTAAGAGTTCCTAGAACTCTTACCTCTGATTTCTCGAGTTGTGAAGTCCCGAAAAACTAGATCTATGGTCCAAATCCCTCCTTCGATCAACGGTTGTGATCTTTTCATGATTTCGCGATTCACGAGTTCTTGTAACTCGAACTTTGACTTCTTTGAGTCACGAGTCAACGAAATTCTGAGCTCACGCCACATGTCCTCCTTAATGATGGATGGTCCTGTTGATTTCGAAACGATCAACGACTATGATCTTTTAGCGATTTCTCATTTCGAGAATTCTCACAACTCTGCTCTTTGACCTTTCCACCCTGCGAGTCAAATAAATGTTGATCTCCTGCCACGTGTCATGTCTTAATGGACGGTTCCGATGATTTTGGAATTTTGTGACCTTGTTCTTCCTGTGTACGTTCAAATCTTTAATGTTAGTGCACTTTACCTTGATCAAACAACTATGATCTGTTTGCACTCAGATCGAACAGTTGACATCTTTCCTCCTCTCCACTTGCTCCTCATTTTCTAGACATTCATCGGATCGTCCAGATCTTCCCTCTGAGCTAAATCTTTCTTCAGACTTAGAATATTTTTGAAAGGATTTAAAGACTTCAACCTTTATCCTTCTTGCGAGTCCATTTCTTGGATCTCGTTCGCACTTCTTGGAAAGTGATACTCCTCCTAAGATTGATCTCTCCAAAGATTTTGATATCCCAAGCACTTCTTGCTTTTCTGGGAAATTCGTCAAACTCAGATCCAAATATTCTTGAAAAGAATCCTTCTCGCCTCTGTGGTGTTCTTCTTCTCTCATCCTTCGACTTCTTTATGGAGTCACTTTGACTCTTCGTCGAATTCCAGGTCTGTGCACTCTTTGCAATAGATCTTTACACAAGATTCAAGTTCTTGCGATGACTGTGCACTCCTTGCGGTAGTCGCTTTACACTTCCTACAAAGAAAGTATTACACTATTTCTTCTAAGATTTATGAGTCGAAACAAACCCTATCAACACACTCTTTGCAGACTATGTGCACACCTTGCATCGTCTCATGAAGAAAATCAATTTTAAAATTTATACAATCATTTCAAATTTACATGCACTTGTAGCAAGATTCATTCATTCTCGAAAAGATTGACGACAACAACAGGGAAATTGTAAACAATATTCACACCATACATTGGATCAATTTTCCTCTGTTATCTTCATTCAAAATCAAGAAAATGGTTACAACAAAACTCAAACAACAATCACTGCTCTGAGATTCCTACTTGATCACAGTTATCGTAACCCTTCTTTTGGGCGTACAAAATCTCTCTTTATACAAAAGAAACAAACTAACTACTATCTAATTGTGGTTACATTGAGACTAGGGTTAATCTCCCAAGTCACACATGTTCATTTTGTCTCCACGCATGTGATATTTCCTCTTTTGGTTTCTATCGCTTCAAAATATTTGCAGTACTGGCTAGCATTCGAGACTCTGGATTGGATCTCAGGCCCTGAGTTGTCCTGCCACGTGTACTTGTTGACGATGCTCCTACATCATACTCCCCCTCGACAAAAATTCATGGAATCCTGTCCATGAGCTCCTATACCAACTTTCCATGCTTTTGGATATCCTCTTCACTTCCCCAACTGGAATCTTCTATTGGGTGGCCCTTCCACTTGACCAGATATTCAAAATAGGTCTTCCTTCGGGTCTTCTTACCAATCCTCTAATCAACGATCTTTTCCATCTGTGTTTTTTCTTCTATAGGCATTTGTTTCTCCCACTGAATATTATCCTGATCTGTTGATCCCTTTGTTTCATCCTTCCTGTAAGGATACAAGTCTGAGACGTTGAATATGGTCAATATGCCCACATAATCTGGCAGCTCAATCTCATAGGCGTTTGCATCAAACTTCCTTAAGATCTTGCATGGCCCTATCGTCTTCATCTTTAGTTTGTTGTATGTCCCCCTAGGGAACCTCTCCTTCCTGAGATGTGCTAGAACCTGATCTCATATTTCAAATTGAATTTCTCTGCGATGTTGATCAACTCTATGTTTTTACTCTTGGCTATAATTCTGCAACTTCACTCTCATCCGACTATGGAGCTTCTGCATTTCTGCAGCGAAATCTTCTGCTCCAATGCTCTTGATCTCACTCCGTTCCAAGTCTCTCAAATCAGATACTCCTCTCGGTTGCATTCCATACAATATTTGGAATGGGATCCTCCCATTTCTCCTATTTGGTGAGTTATTGTATGCAAATTATGCTCGTGGCATAATCTTATCCCACTTATTATGGTGCTCAGTGACCAGAATCCTCAATAAATTTCCCAAAATTTTGTTTAACACCTCAGTCTACACATTTGTTTGAGGGTGATGAGCTGAGATGAAGGACAAATCTATTCCCAACTTCTTCCATGGTGTTCTCCAAAAATGACCAACAAATTTCTTGTCTCTGGCTGAGACAATGCTTCTGGGTAGGTTGTGAAGTCTCACAACTTCCTTAAAGAACAAATTCGCAACATGTGTTGCATCACTAGTCTTCTGACATGGGATAAAGTGTGCCATATTTGAAAATCTATCCACCACCACAAATATGGAATCACATACTCTTTGCGTTCTTGGAAGTCCCAACACAAAATCCATGTGTATTGCACCTTAAGGCCTCTCTGGTATAGGCAATGGTTGATACAATCCAGTGTTATGTATTTTACCTTTTGCATGTTGGCAGATTCTACATCTGTTCACGAATTTTACCACATATGTTGTCATACCTAGAAAATAGTATGAATTGTTCAACTGTGCAAATGTCTTATCATGGCCAAAATCTACAGCCAATCCTCCACTATGTTTTTCCTTCAAAAGGTTATCCCTCATTGAGAATTTTGGTATGCACAATTGATTGCCTTTGAAAAACAATCCCTCTTGAATCATATACTCTGTCCACTGGCTTCTATCTCTCATCATAGGATTCACACATGCTTCGTATGCCTCCTTGAAATCTGGATCATCACTGTACATTTCCTCAAGGTGTTTGAACCCTAAGGTATTTACCTGAAATTCCTGCAGAATCAAACATCTCATGCTCAATGCATCAACAACTTTGTTAGCATTCCAAACAATATGTTTTATGACAAAAGTAAAATTTTGCATAAACTCAATCCACTGTGCATGCCTCTGATTCAATTTTTCCTGTCTGGTTATGAATTGTAAAGCTTGTTTATCACTATACAAGACAAATTATTATGGGACAAGGTAATGTCTCCATTTCTTCAGGGCTTGGATTATGGCATAAAAATCCTTGTCATAGGTGAAGTATTTTCTCTTAGTCTCATTCATATTCTCGTTGAAGTAAGCAAAATGTCTATTGTCCTGGCTCAAAACTCCTCCAATTGCAAAGCCATTTGCATCACATCTCACTTGAAATATTTTCTCAAAATTTGGCAAGACCAGAATTGGTCACTCTTTTATTTTCTCCTTTAGTATATTGAAGCTCTTATCGGCCTCCTCTGTCCATTTAAAAGACTTTTCCCTTTTCTTCATTGTATCCATCATTGGTGCACAAATTCCACTGAAGTCTCTGATGAACTTCCTATAGAAACTTGCTAATCCATGGAAGCTTATTACCTCAAACATGCTCCTTAGTGATGGCCATTCTTTGATTTCTTTCACCTTCTCCGGATCCATCTTCAGTTCATTTGAAGAGATCACAAAACCCAAGTAAATGAGGTATGTCTTCATAAAAGAGGACTTCTTCAGGTTTATCAACAACTTCTCCTGATGTATTCTCCTCATCACTAATGGCAGGTGCCTCAAATTCTCCTCCTTATTCTTTCTAAAGATCAATTTATCATCTAGATACACAACCACGAACTTTCCAATGAAATCTTTTAGTATTTCATTCATCAACCTCATAAAAGTACTCGGGGCATTGGTTAAGAAAAATGGCACAACAAGCCACTCATACAAACCTTCATTTGTCTTAAAGGTTGTCTTCCACTCATCACCTTCCCTCATTATGATTTGGTGATATCCACTTTTCAAATCTATCTTAGAAAATATTTTTTCTCCACTTAAACAGTCCATCAAATCATATATTCTTGGAAAAGGGAATCTATACCTGATAGTGATATTATTGATGGCTCTCGAGTCTGTACACATTCTCCATCCTCCATATTTCTTTGGACTCAACACAGTTGGTACTGCGCATGGACTCAAGTTCTCTTTGACCAAACCCTTGTCTAACAATTCCTGGACTTGGTTCTTTACCTCCTCATTCTCTTGAGGTGTCAGTCTGTAAGCTCCTTTGTTCAGCAGACTTTATCCTGGTATCAAATCGATATGATGGTTGATACTTCTAATGGGTGGCAACAAGTTAGGCAGCTCATCCACCACTATTTTAGCAAAATTATCCAATAGTTCATGAACTTCTTCAAGAAAATCATCCATTTAAGTACTTGTAAGGATAACTCTGGGTTTCCTCACCACATCAAACTGCATCTCCTATTATTTTTTTACTTCTTTCAGGAGTTCCTTCCCACTCATGAGAAGTATGATTATGTTGGCTTCCTCCTTCACTTTCTTCTCCTTTATTGGCAGCAACATGTGTGTTCTACCATTCTTCTCCAAGGTGTATGTATTCTTCCTCCCATCATGAATGACATTCCTGACAAACTGCCATGGTATTCCAAACAAAATATGGCATACATCCATGGGAATTACATCACACAGAATTTCATCTCTATATCCTCCTATCTTAAATTCAACCAAGCATTATTTAGTAACCATTACCTGGTGTCCTTTCTACAACCATGAGAATTTATATGGCTCTAGGTGTGCAGTTGTCTCCAGCTCCAATTTATCCACCATCTCCGTGGATACTAAGTTATCAGTGCTCCCACTATCAATTGTCACATTGCATTCTCTGTCTTTAGTCTTGCAAGTTGTCCTGAATAGATTGTTCCTCTGTACTGGCTTTTTAACTTCTACATTTGGTTTTAAGAGAACCTTTCTCATCATCAGGGATGGTCCATCCTCTACTCCTTTTGCTTCAACATTCTCTCTTTGTGCTTCCAAAATGTGAGATTCTACTCCTTCTTTCTTTTTCTCAGGGCATTCATAAGACATGTGCCCTATCTTTCCATAGGCATAACATCTTATTCCTCCTCTGCCTCTTCCTCTAGAAGAGTTCCTTCCACCACCCTGTCTTCCTTGGAAACATCCTCCTCTTTCCAAGTGACTGTGTGGAGTTTCAACCTCATCCTTGGAATTATTCACTTTGTCATGGGCAAATCCCTTGTCTTTGTTTGGGGCTGATATTTTACCTCTACCTCATTGGCTTTGTTTTCTGGACAACTTCTCTTATGCTTTCAGTGCAAACTGATAAGAATCCTCCACTGTCCTTACCAACATCATGTTGAGCTCATCCTAGATTTCATACCTCATGCCATTTATATACCTGGCAACTTTTTCTTCATCCCTCTCTCTTTTTCCAACTCTGATGTTCAGCTTGTATAACTCCTTTGTGTATTCTTTGACTGTCATAAGCTTCTATCTCAGGTTTTGTAGCTTCCTGAACAGATTGATATGATAATCTTTGAGCATGACTTTAGCCTTCATCTTGGCTACCATTCTGTCCCAATTCTTTATCTTTTGTTTGCCTCTACTTCTCCTCTCAGCTTGCAGTTCATCCCACCATAGTGTTGCATGTATTTTAAGCCTGGTGACAGCATGTCTCACCCTTTTCTCCCCATCGACATCTTCATAATCAAAATATTTGTCCATGGACCTTATTCAATCCAGCAGCTCTTCAGCATCCAAATTTCCTTCATACATTGGGACCTCTATCTTGGCTCTAGCTCCCAATCTAACAATTGCTCTTAGCAAGCATTCTTCATAAACGTGTTCCCCTATAGCTTCTTCAGCTTCTACATCTTCTCTCTCTTCATCTCTTACGTCTCTAGCATCAGGTCCTCTTCTCTACGTTGCTTCCATTGCTTCCAACCTTGCACGAAGTTCTCACATCTCTCTTTCTACAACACAATTGGCTAAAGGTGGCTCCCCTCATCTCCTTGGTGGCATTGTGTTGACTGTCTCTTACACATAGAGTACAAATTCGAGTTATTTTTATCCTTTGCCTGAAATCTACAGATGAAAATCAGCTTTGATACCACTTGATGCAGACCCCACTTCTATCCTAAGGGTTGCACAACCTCCCGGTCTAGGATCGATCAAGGAACTGAGTCCGACTGACTCTTCGGCCCCTCAAGAACCTCAATTCCACTTAGCAGGCCCTATTTCCCTTAAACCACAAGTTGTATGCAACTCACAACCTTCTCCTTAATGCCTTTAAGCTTTAGCGTATTTAGGCGCTAGATCTCCTGGTTAAGCCCCTCCCTTTATGTGACTAAGGCTATGACCAGTCACCTAATCGAAAGGTGCATCATGACTTCACGTATCGGGACTTTGCATGCAAGTCACTCTGACTCTCCCGACTTTTGAAATCCTGACAGGAGCCTAGTGCATGCCAGCCCCTCTATTCTCCCTCATCGATGTGACCCTTCGTTGTGACCATGGGCCAATCTCTTGAAAGTTTCGCGATTTCACGTCTCGTGAGTTCACACTTCATGAGTCATCTCCCTAGACGCTCAACGGTCCAGATCTCTTCTTGAACCGATGGCTCAGATTAAATCTTTGCGGTTTCGGGTTTTGCAATTTCCCAGAACTCTTACCTCTGATTTCCCGAGTTGCAAAGTCCTAAAAAAACCAGATCTATGGTCCAAATCTCTCTTTAGATTAGCAGTTGTGATCTTTTTGCAATTTTTTGATTCACGAGTTCTTGTAACTCGACCTTTGACTTCTTTGAGTCACGATTCAGTGAAATGATGAGCTCAGAACGATCAACGACTGTGATCTTTTCACGTTTCGCGAATTCTCACAACTTTGTTCTTTGACCTTTTCACCCTGCGAGTCAGCGAAATGTTGATCTCCTGCCATGTGTCCTATCTTGATGGATGGTTCCGATGATTTTGGAAATTTGTGACCTTGTTCCTCCTATGTACATTCAAAGCTTTAATTTTAGTGAACTTTACCTTGATCAGACAGTTATGATCCATTTGCGCTCAAATCGAACAGTTGAGATATTTCCTCCTCTGCACTTGCTCCTCGTTATCTGGATGTTGATCGGATGGTCCATATCTTCCCTCTGAGCTAAAGATTTCTTCAGACTTAGAAGATTTTCGAAAGGATTTAAAGACTTCGACCTTTATCCTTCTGGTGAGTCCATTTCTTGGATCTCATTCATGCTTCTTGGAAAGTGTTACTCCTCCTGAGCTTGATCTCTCCAAATATTTCAATCTCCCAAGAACTTCTTGATTTTTTGGGAAATTCATCGAACTCAGATCCAAAGATTCTTGAAAATAATCCTTTCTCGGCTTCCTGACGTTCTTCTGCTCTCATCCTTTGACTTCTTTACAGAGTCGATTCAACTCTTCGTCGAATTCCAGGTCCGTGCACTCTTTGCAATAGATCTTTACACAAGATTTGAGTTCTTGCGACGAATGTGCACTCCTTGCGGCAGTCGCTTTACACTTCCTACAAAGAAATTCTTAGGTTGTTTCTTCTAATCTTTACAAGTCGAAACAGGCCCTATCAATGCACTCTTTGTGGATTGTGTGCACACCTTGCACCGGCTCATGAAGAAAATCGATTTTAAAATTTATACAAGCATTTCAAAGCTACATGCACTTGTAGCAAGATTCATTCATTCTTGAAAAGATTGACGACAACAACAGGGAAATTGTATACAATATTCACACCATACATTGGATCAATTTTCCTTTGTTATCTTCATTCAAAATCAAGAAAATGGTTACAAAAAAACTCAAACAACAATCATTGCTCTAAGATTCCTACTTGTTCATAGCTATCACAACCCTTCTTTAGAGCGTACAAAATCTCTCTTTATATAAAAGAAACAAACTAACTGTTATCTAATTATAGTTACATTGAGACTAGGGTTAAGCTCCCAAGTCATTTGTGTGCATTTTGTCTCCACGCATGTGATCTTTCCTCTTTTAGTTTCTATCGCTTCAAAAGATTTGCAGTATTGGCTAGCGTTCAAGACTCTGGATTGGCTCTCAGACATTGAGTTGTCCTGCCACGTGTACTTGCTGACGACGCTCTTGCATCAACCAACCGCTTCACCTCTTTATTATTCATTTGAATCTTACATTCATCCACTCCTATGCACTAAGACATAGATTCAAGCTTCAAACCAGATAGGAGATACGTGCACTGAGCACCAGATCCTCCTTCCAAAACTAGGTCAAGGCCCAGATCCAACTCTCTATTAAGAACAAATCCTTAACACATATACATTCCCTTGCATAAAGCCACTTGAACTACTTGCACTTAGCTCAAAATACTCCCCCATCTATAATCTATTCTTCTTTATTTATACTTTTACAAACCCTTACAATAGGGCCAAACATGGGGAGAACCCATGGGTCGACATCCCATAAACCCATTACAAAAACCCTAGAGGACCCCTTACTGGGTCCACATAGCCTGCAAAATAAGTGAGATATGTGATCTTAGCTACTCATGGGTGCTCCATCTTCGACTAGCATGTCGAAGTCCAAAAGTGGGCCAAATATGAACAAGGTTTCCTCAAAACTTGGTTGAGGGCCAACAAGCCCCCAACACTCATCTGTGACTCATCCCGATTCACTCAGGTCTATACAATATTGTTTTGAATGCCTCAATATTAATTCGATTTTCTTTGACTTTCTTCTTCGCCTGAGCCTCCTGCTCAGCGAGCTCCTAGATCATTTTCTATGTAACAATCCCTTCCAGGTGTTGTTCTACTGCTACAACCACTTGATCCAATTGTGAGCCATGCCCATAAATTTCTTCAAACACCTTGTAGGATTCATCCTGCACAGGTTGTAGCTTCTGTGTGACTTCCATTACCTTACCATGGAGGGCAATGATCTATTGTTGTATTGTACATTGGTCCTAGGATCTCTTCATTCTTTCTACCACACTTGGCAGCTTCATCTGTGCTTGTACTGAAAATTCTTGTTGTTGTACCTCCTATAACTATGCTTCCAACTTCCTTAGCTCTATATACTCATCGAGGCATTCATATGTCTATGTGCTTCTATCACTCAGTTGTTTGAATTCCAAGTCTAGGGATCTTATCCTTACTGTTGTGTTCTTAGTGGTCTCCTCCCTCTCGTCACACACCTCCTGTAGGGTGCTCGGTACTGTTTGGGCCTCCAATTCTATTATCATGGCCCGAAGCTGCTAGAGGGTCTCAGTGAGCTTTACTATTTGAGCTTCGACCAACTCTTCCCCTTCCTATGCCAAGCCTAGCATAGAGCGACATGCTTTACTCACCACTTCTTTGATTGTGGCCCTCTCTGCAAGAAACTTCTCCTTTACTCTCTATAGCTGGGCCTTTTTCTCCTGAAGCTTTGCTTTCTCACTAGACTGTCTAACATTCTCGACTCGGGTGACTATGGGGCTTCCTATGGTGTCAGTGTTAGATAATTTTGTATCATTGATAGGTACAAGAAACTCCTCTGGCCATTCCTTTGTGATATGCTCCATATCTCTGTTTGTCATCTTGTAGTACGACTTTAATTCTTCATGGTTCTCATCTCTATGCACGGTGATGTAGATAAAATGAGGATCAACACGGAACTTTGTTATTGGTCAGTACTGGTGCAAGGTGTACAGTGTCTTGCGCAGAAATGATTCAATGGCGACCTTTAACTGTTGGTAGTATGCATGAAACATGGCATTGGACTGCCACTGCTTCTTCATGTCCTTGGTGTACCACAGGGTTGAAAATCAAGCAGCCAAAGACTCAGAAGGTTCGATCTCTGGAAAGGTGGCTCCTTCAGGAATTTTCCAAGCAACAAATGTGATCAAAATGATCAGCCACTTGTAATGGAATTCATATCCCAAGTACTGGGCTTTTTGTTAATCCTTCTCTAGCTCATTGACGAGGTAGTTCACCCAGTTCATTTGCATGCCCTCCACACATTTTCCTCCAAGGTCCACCACGAACCCAGTGACCTGTGTGGGGTGGTTCTTCCTCACGAGATTTCCAGCTAGGAGTTATCAAGCAAGGCACACTGCACCATCTTGTATAGAGGCTACCTTGTAACTTTGCTTTCCTTTCTCTACTTCTTCGTAAGCTTCTTTCATGAGTTGTGTCAGGGAATGGTCCGAGGGCTTCCCTAGATAAAATTGATGAGGGTTGAGACCCTTCACACTTAAGCCTGTGATCTGGTGGATTAGCGCCAGATCCACAGTAATCCCCCTATCAAGCCATAAGTATCCTCCATGATAGCACGACAACAGGAGTTTAACGCAAGCGTTAACCTCCTGGTGGCAGCCAAAATGTGGGATCTTCACCACACTTAACAAAGTGGATTGCGCCAACTCCTTAATCCATGGTTGGGAGATGAGGTGAGGATTCTTTCTAGTTGTCTTCGTGAGATAGCGGTGGGGTACTAGCATAGTGTAGTTCTTCCTGTCTCCTAAATTTAAGTCGTTGTTTTTCAATAGCGGGATTTGTCCTAACTGACTCCCGACTATGCAGATTCCTTTTGGAATATACACAGTGAACACGGCGTACTCAAAATTGCGAGGGATATTTTCACAGTTAACAATTCCAGCCAAAGGTGGGATATACTCGGGTAGGATCGATAGGATATGCTTTGCATTAGCCATATCATCGCGGTGCTTACTTCGCTGCTCATTCATGGGGTTAACGCTGCCAGAACGATGTCCAGTTGAAGGGGAAGCCTACAGTCCCCTAGTTGACAACACTTGAACACCTTCAGATATCATTCTGTCAGCCATTAGATTCTTGAGAACTTCCTCAACAAACTTCTCTAATTCACTAGGTTCGCCTGACATTCTAGTTTTTAACAAATATGCAAGGTAGGCAAACAGACAGATAGGGTATACAAACAGACATGCGGGGTCTAGTTTTAGATAACACAACTCAACACTTGGATAATTATCTATTTAGCTCAGTCAATCACGGGTAGAAAAAAGTGGTCCCGGCGCAGCAACCGATGAGTTAAATAAGTGGGGCACTGTAATGGATCTTCCAACAGCTAGGAAATACTTCCATCAATGTAACTTTGTCCATTATGGGACGGTTTCAACATCCCAAAGCAATCCATAAGATCATAAATGTGTTTCCTAACTGTTTTGGAGAGTCATTCTAACGGTCGGGGCACCTCCAACGGTCATATAACTTCACCAGGGTGAAGTCCAATTTTGCATAGACCTGTTGTTCCAACGAGGTTCAATTCCTGCGAACCTGCCTCCTACGAGGTTCCAGTCTGCGAAGTCTTCCATATGGTTTATGTAGCTTCTTGTAGCTTTTCCATCTTAGATTTATTTTTATTGATCTTTCTTTCCTTCTTTCCTATTATCTGAGTCTCTCTAACTGTTTCTAGAATCCTCTTTCCATTCTTATTCTTATCTTCCCCTAGCATAGTGACTTCACACTGTTGAGGTGCCCTCAAAGGGTATGAAGTTAATATATCTTTTCTTAAAAATTCTTGGGTGGATGTACTTATTTCTGGAATAGATAGGTCCTTCAATCCTTCTTGCATTCTTTCAACCTTGATAGTCAGTTCTCTTTCCTTCTGTCTCTCCTGTGTTATTTCTTTGTTCTGTTGCTTCAACTTATCCTCTCGTTCTTCTATTATTCGATTTATTTTTCTAGCTATGAAATTCTTTAGTTCTTGCTTTTTCTTTTCTATAGCTTCTTCCTTTGCCTTCCTTTTGATATGATCCTTTTGAATCCAAGTCTTGCCTAACAAAAGTGGGAAAGGGGTGTTGTCCCCTACAAACTTAATGACTTCAAATTCTTCTTCAGACGATGTTGCCTGAACAATAATAGGTATATTAGTTACTCTTCCACATAAATTTATCATCTTACCTTTAAACAAGCCTATCCTTCCCAATGAAGGTACCATAGTAGGATTTCCCAAAATAACCCAAGTTTCTTCTGTCATAATATTCACTTGTGTTTCCTCATCCAAGACACAGTCTATGTCGAATTCTTATATTCTTGCACTTATCCATTGTTTTGTTTTCAGGATTTCTGGTAAACTGACATCTTTGTGAGCATCCATCATTTCTTTCAACTATGATATCATAGTTTGAACTTCCTCTGACCCTTTCTCTTTATGAATTTCTAATATGCCCTTGGTATCTTGATTTTCTTCATATTTTTCTTGTCTCATGTTCATCCTTTCAACTTTAGCAATCATCCTTGGACAATCCTCAACCTCATGACCAACAATATTACAACAAAGACAAATAGGACCTGCATCAGGGCATTCCTTAGAAAGATGTCCCGGTCTTCTGCAATTATAACAAAATGTCAATCCTCTTTTTCTTTTAAATGTTCCCCAACCTTTTATGTACTATGCATCTCCTCTAGGATCATAGTGTTGGATCTACAATCTGTAAAAAAAAAACTAGGTTCCTGCATCCACTTATTAGTCAAAAAACTATTTCTATGCATATTAATAACATATCTTTCTTCATTTCCATTAAATTTACTCAATTCAACTCTTTATTTTAACCGTTCCCTAGCCTTCAGACCAGGACATAATCTATTAAACATACTTAATTTCATGCTTTCAAAACAAAAATTTTCACTTATATTTTTTTTGTCAAAGCACAAATTTTTACCTCTTTTCTTCAGACTGGATTTCTTTCTTAACACAAAGCTTCGCAAGTCAATTAGAGTATTTCACACTTCAGCAACATATCTACGCAAATAGCTTCTCTTTTTATTTACTTCAGTTCCTAGCAATCACAGTTTCAGGTCCCAGCAACGAAACCATTTGTTGGCATAGGGGCAGACCCAGGGTTCAATGCATAATAGCGCACCAACAAAACCTTGACTATTGGCCCTTTCAGCAACTCCTACAAAGAAGACGAAGTCTCACCTAAGGTAGAAGTAGGGGGGGTTACAGGACGCAGGTGTCTGTAACCAGGTTGGGACACAAATCTTTGATAATAACACTTTGTAGAATATTCTATTAACTCTTACAATATGACATGCATTAGTTCATTAATCCTCTTAACATCGCAGGGCCTAACCAAAGATAAATCGGTGCAGTAACAACGAATAATTATATAACCTAATCACTTCACATTATAAGTTATATCTAGCATTCATTCATCCTTAACACAAGTAAAGCACTTAAGAAACAAAATATGTATCTATCATACACAATAATCAAAGCACTAGGCAGATTCATAACATAAATAACACAGCACAAATCAAACAAAAGACACAAGATATACGTGGTTCACCCCAGTGTGGGGCTACGTCCACCAACTGCTTTGCCTCTTTATTATTTGTCTGAATCTTACATTCATCCACTCCTATGCACTAAGCCATCAAGTCAAGCTTCACACTGGACAGGAGATCCGCGCACTAAGCACCAGATCCTCCTTCCAAAACTAGGTCAAGGCCTGGAGACAACTCTCTATCAAGCACAAATCCTTAACACACATACATTCTCTTGCACAAAGCCACTCAAACTACTTGCACTTAGCTCAAAAGACTCCCCCTTATACAATCTATTCTCTTTATTTATACTTTTAAAAACCCTTACAATAGGGCCAAACATGGGGAGAATCCATGGGCTGACATCCCAGAAACCCATTACAAAAACCCTAGAGGACCCCTTACTGGTTCCACATAGCCCAGAAAATAAGTGAGATCTGTAATCTCAGCTCCTCCTGGGCACTCCATCTTCGACCAGCGTGTCGAATTCCAAAAGTAGGCCAAATCTGACCAAGGTTTCCTCAAAACTTGGTCAAGGGCCAACATCAACGCCAAAGTTTGAAATATTTTTGTAGCGTCAAATAGCCATGTTGGTGCCAATTATCGTGATCATCAATAACAAAAAAAAGTTATAATTGGGGGTAAAAAAAATTGTAAGTATGGGCCAGGAAAAAATGGTTTTTTAAAACTAATTTTTTTCTCAGGTCTCTAAAGAGAGTTTGGATAAAAAACAATATCAGCCCAAGGCGCAATCTCGAAGTATATGTTTTATGCCAAATCTCCAAGCCACAAGTCAACACAATGCTAGTCGATGCCCAAAGTTCAACAAAAGGCACTAAGGAGGATATCCCATGAGTTTACATACACTACGCGTCGATTTAATCTCTGTGTAGTTGCATATACAAAGTTTAGAATCATGTGTATGCATTTGCATGTGGGATTATTTGCACAATGCGAAAATAAAAACACATCATAGAATCAAAATTGATTGCTTGATAATTTATGGGATGCATGAATGAACTAATGAGAATTGTGGCTGCTGACAAAAGGGATGAGCTAGAGTTTTTGCAAGGGGGGTGGTTCGATTTGAAAATCATTGTAAAGATCCCCAGTGGCATCAACTGGACCACTACTTTGAAAAGTTAGGCATGGATCTTCCAAACATAATAAATTAAAACATGAAAGTGAAGCAATGATGACAAAGTCCATGGAGGCTATGTTGGCATGGAGGTTTGCAACTCTCAATTTTTCAGTTGTCCATGGTTTTCCAAATCTAGTGCCTCCTCTGTCATTATGGATGGATTACCTTCCAACTTTCAAAGAAGACAAGGGGGGAAATCATGCTCAACATCTCGTTACATTTCATCAATGCATGGATCAACTAGACATTCATCATGAGGATGTGTCGATGAAAATGTTCATGTACTCTTTAAAAGGTGATGCACGAGAATGGTACTTTTCTCTTCCTGCTTCCAACATATTCTCCTTGAGAGATTTCCATGTTGCATTCAATGATCATTGTAAAAGGTATTTTTCCAAACAACTTCTTTTTGAGCACTATGTGAGGAATTTCATTAAGATATCCAACATATTATTTTTTCTAGTAGTGAGAATGGAAGAGATTATACGAATGAAGATGTGGACGAGAAATCATTCATACATGGAACTCTTTCTATTTTTTCTTCCCAAGAAGAAGGTTTTTGAGATGTAGTTGGTGATAGTATTGATGATTACATGGTTGTAGATTGTAATGTCCCCACTTTGGGACATCATCACAGGGCAGAGATTTATGATGACCAGAATAGCCAGATGGATGCTATAGTGAGTACAGGGGTATTTGAGAGGCATTGTGGGGTCCAGCTTGCATTGATGATCATATTCCATCATTATGATCCATTCCACATAGGTTGGCTTTGGTTTCGTTGCATTCCGAC
>SNQJ01S0028993.1:25720-86203 GCA_010110895.2 Picea sitchensis
GCCTAGTATTGGGGGTTTTGAGGGTTTTGACATAACAAACCCTAGAGGACGATTCGGTGGTGAAAGATTCCACCTATCTTGTCCCAAGCTTGGTCTCAGAGATGCCATACTCTCCCACACCATTCTAGTTCTAGATCTAATCAGTTGCAGGAGGATACTACATCAGTTTCACGTGCAGATAGAGAGAGGGTGCACCAGTTGAGGGATTCTAGCAAGAGGGGTGCACCATCTTTGGAGAGAGATTCGTTGTGGGAGATTGGCAGGGCTGTTGAGGATTCTATCACTTGGTTTTTCATTGTAGAGCCTTGGACATCAGATCTAGTGCTTTCTGAGACAGTTTTATGGCTCAAATTATTTCTTGAGCAGTGGGGCGAATTGAAGAGAAGGAGGACGTTTTTGAGATCCAGACCTAGTCCGTTTGGAGGGGTTACACTTCAGATCTGACCCTGAGACTTTACCTAATGACTTGAAGTGTCCCGATCTATATTTCTGGAGATTTTTAGAGCATTTGGAGGCCTCCTTTAGCAGGGTCGAATTATCTAGGGTTTCAGTCATCCAGTGGGGCACACCATTCAGTGGGGGATTTCATATCTACAGAGATTGAGAGGGATCTTGGAGATTTGGTCACCTGGATTGTTCTTACCATCACCCGATATATCAGTTGGCATATTTATTAGGGTGATTGGACACTTTTGGCAGTAGGGCCGAGTTATTGAGGGTTTCAGCCTTCTATTCGAGTGTGGCATTCTTCAGCTGGAGAGTTTGGCATTCAGATCTGTTGGTATTGATATTCATTTCTTATTCAGCCTTTGGATGCATCTTTTGTATTAGCGGGAGCATTTTGTAGCAGCTCTTATCTATTATCTATCTTCTTGGCCATCTGTTGAGCATTCCAGATTGGCATCTCCATTGTAGAAAGTTTCTCTATTTTATGAATAAAGAAGAATTGAGATGTTTTGGCTTGTCTGTCTTATTGCATATGGTTGAGGTATGTTCCATGGTTATCTCTTTCTGTTATTTTCTACATACACACATAAAAACACATCTAAAAGGTAGATCAACAAAGTGTTTGACGAAATACCTCACTCAGATTTTTTTTTTAAAAAGACACCAAAACAGTGATGATCCTTGCATAATGGCTTGGGATCATTACAGTGGTATCAGAGCTTAAATCCTGCAAACCTGAGGGGTATTTATGGATAGTTGGAAGGAGATGGATTTGTTTTACCTTGCTAGAGAGAGTATGATCTATAAAGGGGAATATTACACCCTTGGGGAGGAAACTAGGGCTCAATTGACATTCCAACAGTTTTTATCTATAAAAAATCCTAGGTGGAGCAAAGAGGAGATTACATATTGAGGGATTCCAGCAAGAGCGGCGCACCATCTTTGGAGAGAGATTCGTTGTAGGATATTGGCAGGTTTGTTGAGGATTATATCACTTGGGTTTTCATTGTAGGGCCTTGGAAATCAAATCTAGTGCTTTCTGAGATAGTTTTATGGCTCAAATTATTTCTTGAGCAGTGGGGCTAATTGAAGAGAAGGAGGGCGTTTTTGAGATCCAGATCTAGTCTGTTTGGAGGGGTTACACTTCAGATCTGACCCTGAGACTTTACCTAGTGACTTGCAGTGTCCCGATCTATATTTTTGGATAGTTTCAGAGCATTTGGAGGCCTCCTTCAGCAGGGCCGAATTATCTAGGGTTTCAGTCATCCAGTGGGGCACACCATTCAGTGGGGGATTTCAGATCTACAGAGATTGAGAGGGATCTTGGAGATTTGATCACCTGGGTTGTTCTTACCATCACCCGATCTATTAGTTTGCATATTTATTAGGGTGATTGGACACTTTTGGCAGTAGGGTCGAGTTATTGAGGGTTTCAGCCTTCTATTGGAGCGTGGCATTCTTCATCTGGAGAGTTTGGCATTCAGATCTGCTGGTATTAATATTCATTTCTTATTCAGCCTTTGGAGACATCTTCTGTATTAGCGGGAGCATTTTGTAGCAGCTCTTATCTATTATCTATCTTCTTGGCCATCTGTTGAGCATTCCAGATCGGCATCTCCATTGTAGCAGGTTTCTCTATTTTATGAATAAATAAGAATTGAGATGTTTTGGGTTGTCTATCTTATTGCATATGGTTGAGGTATGTTCCATGGTTATCTCTTTCTGTTATTTGCTACATACACACATAAAAACACATCTAAAAGGTAGATCAACAAAGTGTTTGACGAAATACCTCACTCAGAAAAAGTTTTAAAAAGACACCAAAATAGTGATGATCCTTGCATAATGGCTTGGGATCATTACATAGATGCATTAAATTCTTCCCCTGATGAACCTACTATTTCAAATTTATATGAAGGATACCAAACAGATTATGAAAAAAAAATTGTTTCAGAATTAGCTAAAGAGCTTCATAATAGAATTCAAAACTTAGATTCATTCTTGAATAGTTATGGTTATGATAGGGAACATATTTTTACATCAATACATAATGAAATCTTCAGCAATAATCCTATTTATGACAGCTATGTATCAGATTCATGGGAAGGAAGTAAAGGGGGTGATGTTGAACTTATGTTAGTTGTAGAAATACTAATTAAGAGAGCTTACAAAATCAACCATTATTTTCCTTTTACCTAGCAGATGCAGATCAACAATCTTTAGAAATTGGTGAATTTGTTATTGATATTCCTTAATCAGCAATAGAGTATTTCTTTCTTGAATGGAAAGAACCTAGGTGTTTTTACCAAGATCCAGTGGTTATTTACATGGAATTGAAATGGAGTAGAAAGCCTTCTATCTTTGACTTTTTTAAAGACAAAATTTAAGAGTTGTAAGTATGATATTCAAGCATGTTTGCTCCTATATTTTTCATTTCTTCTCATTTTATTTGTTCTTAAAGATGGAAGTTCATTTTAGTTGGTAACTGATTTATTGAATGGTTGAACTGAAAATTTCCCTACACTTAATCAGGGTTGTTTACTATATTAGAGTAGACTTATGTATATAAATAACCTCACACCATGAGCATGTGGTTTTCAGTTAAGTTTGTTTGCAGTATGATTTTAGTATGACAATGTTTTAGTTTTCAATAAAGAGAAGAGATGCTCTTAGTATTAGGCATAAATATGATTGTTCTTGGCAGCTCGGAGGGAGCATGTCATCCCCCATGGAGCCTATGTTAGTACACAAATTTGTATTATGAAGTTTGGTCCTTTCATTGTGAAATTTCCATGACGCTACAAAATATTTCATATCAACGCCGAAGTTTAAAATATTTTCTTAGCACAAAATAGCCATGTTGGTTCCAATTTTTCATGATCGTCAATGACAAAAAAAAGTTAGATTTGGGGGTAAAAAAATTTGTAAGTATGGGCCAAAAAAATTGGTTTTTTAAAACTAATTTTGTTATTGGGTCTCTAAATAGAGTTTGGATAAAAAAAATTATTGGCCCAAGGCCCAATATCGAAGTATATACTTTATGCCAAATATCCAAGCCACAAGTCAACACAATGCTAGTCGATGCCCAAATCTCAACACAAGGCGCTAAGGAGGAGATCCCACAGGTCTACATGCACTATGGGTCGAGTTAATCTTTGGGAAGTTGCATATACAAAGTTTAGAATCTCATGTATGCATTTTCATGTGGGATTATTTGCACAATGCAAAAATAAAAATGAAACATAGAATCAGACTTTCTTGGTTGATAAGTTATGGGATGCATGAATGAGCTAATGAGAATTGTGGTTGCTGAAAAAAGGGATGAGCTAGATTTTTTGCAAGGGAGGTGGTCTGATTTGGAAATAATTTACACAGTCATTAAACCATTCAATTAAATAGTTAATAATCTAATTAATTATACTAGTGTACATGTGTAGGGTATGTGTACATAGCTAGTGGACATAAAGTCTACACATGTGTTAATGATAAAAAAACAATGCCTCTAGTGCATAGTTCCTATATGATCACAGTAAGACATGTAGGACAACAAATGAATCATTTAGTAATTATAACTAACAAAACTACAAGAATTCATCAAGAATTGATCATCACGCTTAAAATATCAAAAAGGAAATCATAATAAGTGTTTTGGAACCAAGTGAGAAATCAAGAATGGCACGAATAATCTCATAACACTTTTCTCAACTAAAATCAAATCATCCTTCCTTTCTAACGTACTTCCATCTTCCATCTTATCCTTTTCTCTGTTGGACTAAGCTGGAGCATCAACTATATTGAGCTAACTCCAGATAGAACCTGTAAGTGGAAGTGTCATACATCTTGACCAAGATTCCCCAGCAGGAAACTGGCAGTCACCATCACACGTCTAGGGGAGTGTGACTGCACATAGCCCTCCCACAACTCCAAGTTTCTGAGGATAAACAGTGGGAAATACCTTCACCCCTCCTCATAGAACTAGGGTCAACACCCTACATCAAGCCATACTATGCAACTATTTTTCTTAGAGTCATATCATCAAACATCCACTATGGGCAAGCTATGCATCTTGTCAAAACCACACTTACCATAGATCATAGTAATTTTTCGAATCATAAATTAAATAGTAAGTACAACTTATAGCATACAATATCTTCTCGATGTCTACGACATCTAAGTTACCTCAATACTATAGTCATTTGGCTATCACATAGCTCATCAACCTATAGGTTAGTTCACCAATAACTCATATTGATGCAGATACATCACAAACTTATATAATAATCCATATTTGTATTGACACTTAGTTAAGAAATGTATGCCTATTTACATCATGTGTTGCATCTATTATACATTCACAACATAGCTTTAATTGGTATACATGTACCGAACTTACCCATTTTTTATTTTCATGTTTAAACAATCAAATAACTATCTTTGTCATGAGCATATATCATGTAACATACAAATAGGTCTAGATGTACACATCTCAATTTCTAACACATTCTAACTAACTCCAAACAAATGCTAAACTTTGAATTATTAAGATTATCAAACAACAATGTTCTAACTACCTAAGGTCAAAATATGGGGTGTTACATATATGGTATATGAATCCATGGTGTATATTAGTCGGTATCTTCCTAAATTAGTAGCGCAATCTATGCATGCAGTGGATTGCATTTGGGATGTGAACTCCATCAAAAAATTTGAAGAGGAGTAGTTGTTGGGGAAAGGTACAATGAAGAAAGTGAGAGGTAATTAGATTGTGGATATTTGTAATAAATATATATTTTTTGTTTTTTTGTGTATATGATCATACTCATTTAATAATTGTTCTTTCATCATTTATTAATATCTACCATGTTTATAACTAATATTTAATATTGGTGAATTGTGATTGTTTGATCAGTCAGTTGCTCAAGATTGGGATGCACTACATTTATACATTGCAAACAATCTTGACTGGATGAAGGTATGGATTTATAGATGTAAACAATGTCATGGTGGTAGGTTATCATGGAAAGAATTGTATGAATTGGTTAGAGAAGCATGTCGTAATGGAGATTTTGATGTTATGCAGAGGGAAATAGATTTATCATATTGTTTGAAAGATGTAAATGAAAGCAAATTCACCCATTTTATTTAGTTATTTTATATTATATTAATGTGACTCTAGGTGTGTTTTTTTCATATTATACTTTCCAAGTTATATAAATTTGTTCATTATTAATTGACAATGCATCTTTTACATGTCTGGCATATTGCAGTTGAAACACCACAAGGCTATGTGGTGCAATGGTCGTAAATTCCGCATCAAACAATTGGATGAAACCAAGAAAAATTATGATAGTGGGATAATTGCAGTATTCCAGGTCATTAATGTTTCCTATAGGAGTGACAGACGTCCTCGAGAATATGAAAATAGATACCATGGGTTTTTGAAGGATATAATTGAGTGTGACTTTAATTCCTTCAAATTAGTTTTGTTCGATGTCAAATGGTATAGTTTATGAATGCATGAACATGATGAGGAAAGAACTATTATTCAACATGCCAACTGATTTCTGATGATTAAAACAACCGTTCTGAAAATGAAAATGATCACTATGTTTTTCCAAGTCAATATGAACAAGTCTTTTACTCAAAGGTTCCAGGTAAGAGGGATTGGTCATTTGTTCTTAGATATGATCCAAGAGGAAGGATAGTAAAGTATATTGTAGATGAAGAATATTATATTGAAGGGAAGATGATGTAGATATAGAGCAGGAAGAATATGGGTCGACAGATGAAGAAGACAAAGAAGATGAGCCGAGCATACAAGACAATGCGCTAGTTCTTGATGATGATATCGATGAAGATATGCTCGAAAATGGCATTGATGGCGATGATGATATCATCAATACTTTCAACATTGTTTATGAACTGGATGTTCATACATATGTTGAGTTTGATGATCAAGAAGAAGATAAAGAAGAAGGATGATACAAATGTTGCATTGGATGAGGTACGTAACTAGATATTTTAATTTGTATGAATTATTCTCTTTAAAAAAATATATATGTGGGTTAATTACATGTTTTTAAGTTTTATTTCATTTTTTTATATCCTATGCTACATGTTGTTAATTGTTGTTGTAATCAATATTAATAATTGAATACTTATGGGAGGGTTGTTCGAGAAAAGTTCCAATTGTTTTACAATTGATCAACAAATATTTACAAACCAAATTAACCTATAAACCAAACTAAATTAAATTAACCTATAAACTAACCTAAATTAATGATAGTAATACTCAGATTGGTGATACAAACAAGAACAATGATCAAAAGAGGCACAATGGAATAGAGATAAATATCGAAACGAAATGAGACAACAATCATGAATTCATGCACACACCCATGAATTGTTATAAAACACCAGAATTCATTAATGAAGATATTTTTGTAATCGAGGTTAGGTCATGAAAAGGGATCAAAGAAGACATGGTTGTATGAGATCTGAGAAGGAAAATATGACCAAAGAGAATACCAATTAGACATAGGCACATGACCAGTGTTGATTACTAGAATAAGTGTTGATTCTCGTTGACCTCGCAAAGTGACCAGTTAATGGGGCCAACGTTGAAAGTTTTTCAAACTTTCCCTGTAGTCATTGAAATTTGACATGGTTTCACTAGATGCATGCCTTGATGGTATGGGAGGGTTTCAAGACTCAAATATTACTCATATTATACCTACATAATTGAATGTTATGTAACTAGGTGGCCAATAAGTGGAATATGGTCAATAGCTTGATGAGAGAAAAAATCAAAGATAAGATCAAATAACCGACGAAGTTTGTGCAATTTTTCAAGTACTTTTCTATCGAGCATTAATGTGTTTTGATAAACTTGTGATATAGTCTATAAATATTTATTGAGGTTAGGTCATGAAAAGAGGTCAAAGAAGACATAGACATGTGAGAACTGAGAAGGAAAAGGTGACCAAAGAAAATACCAATTAGAAATAGGCACATGACCAGTGTTGACTACTAGAATAAGTGTTGATTCTCGTCAACCCCGCAAAGTGACCAATTAATGGGTCCAACGTTGAAATTTTCTCAAACGTTTCCTGTAGTAATTGAAATTTGACATGGTTGCACTAGATGCATGCCTTGACGGTATGGGAGGGTTTCAAGACTCAAATATTACTCATATTATACCCACATAAGTGAATGGTCTATAACTAGGTGGCCAATAAGTGGGATATGGTCAATATCTTAGATGAGAGAAAAAATCAAAGATAAGATCAAATAACCAATGAAGCTTGTGAAATTTTTCGAGTACTTGTCTATCGAGCATTAATGTGTTTTGACAAACTTGTGATATAGTCCATAAATATTTATCGAGGTTAGGTCATGAAAAGAGGTCAAAGAATACATGGTCGTGTGAGAACTGAGAAGGAAAATATGACCAAAGAGAAGACTAATTAAATATATGCACATGACCAGTGTTGATTCTCGTCGACCCTGCAAAGTGACCAGTTAATGGGGCCAACATTGAAATTTTCTCAAACTTTTCTTCTAAGCATTGAAATTTGACATGGTTGCACTAGATGCATGCCTTGACAGTATGGGAGGGTTTCAAGACTCAAATATTACTCATATTATACCCACATAAGAAAATGATTTGTAACTAGGTGGCCAATAAGTGGAATATGTTCAATGGCTTAGATGAGAGAAAAAATCAAAGATAAGATCAAATAACCGACAAAGCTTGTGAAGTTTTTTGAGTACTTCACTATGGAGAATTAATGTATTTTGACAAACTTGTAATATAGTCCATAAATTTTTTAGAGGTTAGGTCATGAAAAGGGGTCGAAGAAGACATGGTCATGACAGTGAGAACTGAGAAGGAAAAGGTGACCAAAGAGAATAATAATTACATATAGGCACATGAACATTTTTTATTACTAGAATAAGTGTTGATTCTCGTTGACCTCGGAAAGTGACCAGTTAATGGGGCCAATGTTGAAATTTTCTCAAAATTTTCTTGTAGTCGTTGAAATTGACATGGTTGCACTAGATGCATGCCTGAGTAGTATGGGAGGATTTCAATACTCAAAGATTAATCATATTATACCCACATAAGAGAATGGTCTGTAAATGGGTGTCCAATAAGTGGAATATGGTTAATAGCTTAGATAAGAGAAAAAATCAAAGATAAGATCAAATAACCTACGAAGCTTGTGCAATTTTTTGAGTACTTGTCTATCGAGCATTAATGTGTTTTGACAAACTTGTGATATAGTCCATAAATAGTTATCGATATTAGGTCATGAAAAGGGGTCAAAGAAGACATGACCGTGTGAGAACTAAGAAGGAAAAGGTGACCAAAGAGAAAACCAATTAGATATAGGAACATGACCAATGTTGATTATTAGAATAAGTGTTGATTCTTGTCGACCCTGCAAAGTGACCAATTAATGGAGCCAACGTTGAAATTTTCTCAAAATTTTCTTGTAGTCATTGAAACTTGACATGGTTGCACTATATGCATGCCTTGATGGTATGGGAGGGTTTCAATACTCAAATATTACTCATATTATACCCACATAAGTGAATGGTCTGTAACTGGGTGGCCAATAAGTGGAATATGGTCAATAGCTTAGATGAGAGAAAAAATCAAAGATAAGATCAAATAACTAATGAATCTTGTGCAATTTTTTGAGTACTTGTCTATTGAGCATTAATTTTTTTTGACAAACTTGTGATACAGTCCATAAATATTTATCGAGGTTAGGTCATGAAAATGGGTCAAAAACAACATGGTCATGTGAGAACTTAGAAGTAAAAGGTGACCAAAGATAAGACTAATTATATATAGGAACATCACTAGTGTTGATTACTAGAATAAGTGTTGATTCTCATCGAACCTGCAAAGTGACCAGTTAATGGGGCCAACGTTGAAATTTTCTCAAACTTTTTCTGTAGTCATTGAAATTTGACATGGTTACACTAGATGCATGCCTTGATAGTATGGGAGAGTTTAAATACTCAAATATTACTCATATTATACCCACATAAGTGAATGGTCTGTAACTGGGTGGCCAATAAGTGGAATATGGTTAATACCTTAGATGAGAGAAAAAATCAAAGATAAGATCAAATAACCGATGAAGCTTGTGCAATTTTTTGAGTACTTGTCTATCGAGCATTAATGTGTTTTGACAAACTTGTGATATAGTCCATAAATATTTATCAAGGTTAGGTCATGAAAAGGGGTCAAAGAAGACATGCTCGTGTGATAACTGATAAGGAAAAGGTAACCAACGAGAAGACCAATTAGATATAGGCACATGACCAGTGTTGATTACCAGAATAATTGGTGATTCTTGTTGACCCCTCAAAGTGACCAGTTAATGGGGCCAACGTTGAAAGTTTCTCAAATTTTTCCTGTAGTCATTGAAATTTGACATGGTTGCACTAGATGCATGCCTTGACGTTATGGGAGGGTTTCAAGACTCAAATATTACTCATATTATACCCACATAAGTGAATGTTATGTAACTAGGTGGCCAATAAGTGGAATATGGTCAATAGCTTAGATGCAATAAAAAATCAAGGATAAGATCAAATAATCGACGAAGCTTGTGAAATTTTTCGAGTACTTGTATATCGAGAATTAATGTGTTTTGACAAACTTGTGATATAGTCCATAAATATTTATCGAGGTTAGTTCATGAAAAGGGGTCAAAGAAGACATGGTTGTGTGAGAACTGAGAAGGAAAAGGTGACCAAAGATAAGACCAATTAGATATAGGCACATGACCAATGTTTATTACTAGAATAAGTTTTGATTCTCTTCCACCCTGCAAAGTGACCAGTTAATGAGGCCAACGTTGAAATTTTCTCAAACTTTTCCTGTAGTCATTGAAATTTGACATGGTTGTGCTAGATGCATGCCTTGACGGTATGGGAGGGTTTTAAGACTCGAATATTACTCATATTATACCCACATAATCGAATGGTCTGTAACTGGGTGGCCAATAAGTGGAATATGGTCGATAGCTTAGATGAGAGAAAAAACCAAAGATAAGATCAAATAACTGACGAAGCTTGTGCAATTTTTTTGAGTAATTGACTATCGAGCATTAATGTGTTTTGACAAACTTGTGATATAGTCCATAAATATTTATCGAGGTTAGTTCATGAAAAGGGGTCAAAGAAGACATGGTCATGTGAGAACTGAGAAGGAAAATTTGACCAGAAGTACAATTAGATATAGGCACATGACCAGTGTTGATTACTAGAATAAGTGTTGATTGATTTTCAAGCTTGTCCATTTACCAATTAGTGGAAATTATGCTTTAATTTGACCCCAAACAGAGTGACTTGTGAATGGGGCCAATGTTGAAATATTTTCAGATTGTGCTTGTATGCATTGAAATTTGACATGGTTATAGTAGATGCATGCATCTATATTAACTAACATAATTATTTCTCTTTATTTTGTTCTTGTGTCATTGTGGAGAATAGGTCATCAACAAATCTTTTTAAAGATATGATTAAGTTTTCCTTGTTAGAGTGAACATGGCACAAGTAATAGGTTTGTCTTATCACTACCTAATTGAAGTGAAAGTGAGAAAAGGAAAGTCTATAAAACCAAATAGAACAATAAGAAAGGTTTGAATCCAAACATGGGAGGATTTTTCCCATGTTACCAAAGAAGAGGACACATGGAATATCCCCTCAATGAAGAAGAACCAAGTAAAAGTGGCAATGTTATCAAGAAAATGAATAATATTCTACCAGATCAAGATTACTTGATTATCCCTTGCAAAGGGATCAAATCTTACTCATTCATAAGTTACCAAAATTGTAAACTCCTCATATTTTAACCGTTGGGAATTAAACTTAAAAGGGATAAAATTATTTCCCCATTGCTTTTCTATTTGAAGGATTATTGGTAGAAGATAAGAGTCTCCTCTAACCTCTACCCAAGACCTAATTATTTTAGGATCAACCATGATTAGCTTAGACACCAGAAATATATTGAGCCTCTTAGCCATTTTATCCTCCTTGGTCCTCAAATTTCTCCAGTTCAGGGGGACATTTAAAGGCTCTACATCTGCCAATCTATCATCTTTAATATTATGGAGAAAAAAATTAATCCTCCCTTATTTAAATCCCCTAGTTTTCAACCCTTTCAACCCTAGTCTCCTCTTAGTATTTTTGAGAGTCTTCAATATACTCTTTTCATACTCCTCAAACTTGAGACAATGTCTTGGGCATAGATCGCAACTATTTTCATCTCTATAAAAACGTATATTCTCCCTCATACGATAAACACGTCTATTCTCCCTAATAAACACATCTATTCTCCCTTATAAACAATTACTTGAGATGCTAATGACTTGTATTTTTACCATGACAACATTCAAGGTAAAAAAACAAGGGGCTTAGGCCCTAAATGATGCTTCTATGGATTGTAGGTCATGCATAGCACCTTAAAACATGACACATGCCTTTCGTAAGGTATTGATTTCCCAAGGTTGGTATACATGTACAATTCTAAGATTTTGAAAACCATGAACACATCTATTCTCCCTCATAAACAATTATTTCATATGCTAATGGCTTGTGTTTTTACCATGAAACATTCAAGGTAAAAAATAAGGGGTTTAGGCCCTAAACGATGCTTCTATGGCTTGTAGGCCATGGATAACACCTTAAACCATGACACATTCCTTTCATAAGGTATCATCTAAATCACATGGACCATGCACAAGTACTTGGACCATGAAACATCCCTTATCGAAGTAATTATGTCCCAAGAGTGGGATATATTCTAATATTTGGTTCACCAAGGATGGGCCTCTCAACATAAGAAGTTCCTAGGTGCTAAAAGTTAGGGGCTTGGGTTCTAAATGTAGATTTAAGGTAGATGGGACAGGGATCAACACTAGACTACATGGAATACCCTTATGATAACATCTTTGTCTTGGTATATATTGTGATACGGGCCCAATTCTAAGTCTTATCACATTGATGATGGGGCTTCTTTCCAAGTACATGGTTCAATGCAAAAAACCATTTCCAAGTACATGGTTCAACGCAAAAAATCATTGGAAACCCATATATCTCAGTAAAATAGAGCTAAATAGACTTAAATATATTTTTCGTCCACCTAGTAATAAGCCCCCTAATCTGTCTATTGAATCGATGGAGATAAAGTCCAACCCCCTAATAGTTAAGCCAATTTACTTGATATTCTTTCCCCATCACCCAATGTTTCCTAATTTATAATAATAATACTAATTACTGGTAGATACCTGACCTAAACACAAGGGTCAAAGGATTAATCTCAACCATAGTGCTCAACCAATCCAAGGATGATTCTAGTGATGATTCCAAGTGATTCTAGATTTCATTAAATATCCATTGTTTGGAACATTGTTTGAAAAGTGAAGTTCACAATGAAATTTATTTTGAATATCTATGTAGTTAGAATAATGGTGGAGTATTTATGATAGTTATGACATTAGATCTATGTGGAGGAATTAAATCTTGAAAATCCAACCATCATAGTCTTTCGGATTGGTATAGATAAATCCTACCAATTTCCCTTCCTAGACCATAGATAATATTAGGAACTTCATGCTCAACGATGAACCCCTTGTTGATAGTTAATGTATACCTTTGATTTTATAGTTATTATTTTATCATGATTACTACCATATTCTCCCATATGATGACCTTATTGTACAACATGAAATATAAGGGAAAGGGAAGGAATCATGTTATCATAGCCAAATTGATAAGAACATACTGAATTTAAAAATCCAGATCTTTCATATGTTGGGGTAGTGACAAGATATTCTTTGATTCAAATTCTTGTGAAAAATTACATAACATGCTACTCATTATCTAACTTTAACCGCTCCTATACTCTTTCACACATGTGCATCATCTCATTCTCCATTTTTACAATATGTGGAGGGTTATTCAAGGTTTCAAAACTTTCTTCATATTTTCCTACTTTAATCCTCTCATGGTCATGTTAATCCATATAGAGGGTCATGATATAAACACTCATTGGTATAATGTTGACATAAATTCCAATCTTTACTTTGTCAATTAGAGGGCACAATTTTGGCAACAATTTAATGTTTTTAGTTCCATGAAATTTATTTTGTTTCTTCGGCAACACTAAGGATTAAACATGAGGCGTTGGAAATGGCGATGTAAAACATTTAGTAATATTTTTTTCATAGCATTACCCTTCTTTTCATTGTGTCTCACATGAAAAAGAAATAAAATCACATTGCCATTGTGAATTTATAAGAACATACTAGACTTACTTCACTTCTAGATTTGGTCACAACAATAACAAAGAATTGTCTTATCATTGTATTTTTGGAAACCGACATCATCCAAGGGATATTATTTTGACTTAAATATATAATTATCTATTTCTTTCTACTAATTTTCATAGGCATAGATAATATCTAGGGATTTTTTACTATCAATATTTCAAGGGAGTGTTCATCATCTAATTTGGGGTATTCGATTATCTCTTTTGAAATGTAATCTCCCTTATTACCCCACCAAGTTTTGAAATCATTTTCTGATTCATACCAATGTTTTATTCCATTTTATCCAAGTTATTATACCACATCAATGCCTTACTTGAAATATCTACACAAACAATTTTATGATTATATCTTTGTGCTCAACCTTCATACCCTCCATTAGTGTATGGATTTTTTTCACATGTTCAAATATAGATGTAACAATTTGACCTATAAATATTAGGATGAATTTCATCCATACACATATAGATAGACATGAATTTGGGTACCTTGGAATGCTAGTGAAATACAAAGAACCAAAATCTTTAAGGGCTCCTTCTTTATTATAATTTTATTTTCTCAAAACCTAGTGTTGCATTTTTATTTAGGTCATCATCAAAATTTTCTATAGTTTCCTATGTAAATCTATTATTTCAACCCCCTTTGTTGGTTCAACATGGACAAATTTCATAATTTTGTCATTGATGAGAGAAACCAATGTTATGGCCCTGATTACTCGCCACTCATGTTCTTCAATATCATATTTGATTCACATAACCCCATTAAGCATAGATGAAGGATAATTTCCTTTCACTTTGATTTATCACCAATAATTTGACTATCATTGAACTAATGGTTAGTTTTAGATGCAACATATCCTTAATTTTGTACTATAGTTGAAGACAAAGTGATATCAATGCTATCATGAAGTTTTAGAGCATCACATGTCATACCATTTTTATCTTGAAACATGCCATGAACATGTTTGCATTCTCCATTTTATATTTCAATCTTGGGATCATTAGTATCCCATTCATTACTGTAAATTCCCAAGGTTTTTTCACACATCTTACAAACCACTACTAAAATAGAGGGAACACAACACCATCAATGAAGAAAACAAAATAAACGACAATGAGAGAGTTGTGACCGTATGTCAACTAATTTGTCCCTTTAAAAAAACTTCATTGATGTGCAAGGGAGCAATATGTCTGTGAGGAAAGACCAAACATCTAGCCCCCACATACATTTAATAAGGTGTGTGGGATAAACACACCCTCAAAACAACAAAATCTTCACAAGAAGCTACCTAAAACCCTAGTATCATGCTTAGAGATTAATGTAAAAGATTTGAGCCAACACCTTAGGCCTATGAACTACTACCAAAATAAAGGGCACCCAACACCATTGATGAGGTAAAAAAAATAAACTACAATGAGAGAGTTGTGATAGCATGTCACCTAAGCTATAATAAGTAAGAAAATAATGCAACTTGTGTGGATAATAAAAGAGAACTCGGAATGTCATGATCTTCTCCAACTAGCACCATGCCTTCACTTGGAAATTCTAGGCATTGCCATACCAAAAGAGGAGAACCAAGTATCAACAAAAACCACCATGAATATAGTGCAAAAATTGAAACTAAACCTTCAATGGAAATATTAGGAAAGGAACCCACTATCACAACAATTATTATGGTTTGTGAAGTCCCAATATATGCATTACATGTGTTTAGGATGACCTCCCATACCCATAACACAATGTTAAAAGTCATCTCCAAGAAAAATATCAAATTATGATGTTATGCTTCATAATTATGGTAGTAAAAGTCGTATAGAGGATCCTCATATAAATTTCCATTGAAAATGAGTTGAAAAAGACTCCCCTTCTTATGGTTCTATCCAATTCTATTATTTCAATCCTTAAATATTATTCTCACCACCCCCATCAATATCTCTTTTCTGTTGCAGAAATGATAGTAGTCAATATCTTGATCCTCCTGGACTAGACAAAATTTATCCATAACAATCAAAGGGATGTGCTCCATAGTTGGAGTTACCATGTGAAACCTTCAAATTCCATGCATACCATTTCTTTCTCTTACCCTCAATACAAGCAACTGGAAGTTAATGATTCAAAGAAATAGGACTTGCCAACACCATGCTATATCAGATCTATTGAATCCATGGAATCAAACTTTTTCCCTAGTAACAATGCTAATCATCAGCTCCCAAAATTTCACTTTGAAATATGAAGTCCCACATAACAATCAAGGCAAGCTTGATTCTACTCAAGAGTGCTCACTACCACCAAATTTTCTCAAACCACATACTACTAATATTCCAAAGGGATCATCTAATAATATGCCAAAGCGATCCACGAGGGTAACATTGTCCCCTCTTTCATCCCACACTCAAACCACATACTACTAATATGCCAAAGGGATCTTATCAAGTGGATCCATTTCCCTCACTAGTTCCTCCATCATTTCTACATCTTGCATTTGATACAAAACATGTTAGTATCTCATATTCACTAACTTTTGTATAGGACATTGGTTGATTGTTTCTCTCATTTGATGGTGTTATAGGACATACAAGAAAACACGTACTTGTTAGATATATCTTCATTGAGTGAGGGAAGTTCAAGTAGAATAGAGGAAAGTGATACATCTAGTTGGTCTAACAAGCGTAGATCAACTAGAGGTGAGAATATCAAAAGAAAATTCTATAGACGCATGGAATTTTTTCTTGTGAAAGGAGGATCATGTTCTTATGATCATGAGAGCATGTACGACATTGAGGTTCCCTTGAGGTACAAACATATAGTGAAACTATGGGTACCCAATGATCTTCCTGAAATAAACATTGATTTTTGTGTAAACGATATATATTGGATTGCTCCATCATCATTACATGGTTTGGGGCTATTTTCCATGGATGGAAATAAGTTTTGTTACAGTGGATTAACTGAATTGATGGAGTATGTCGGACCCTATTATATCTACAAAGATTGGATACGACTAGTCCAATATACAAAAACTATGTGAAGATATGGCTTGGCTGCAAATTATAGACAGCTAAAAGACAATGATCAAAATAAAGGAAAAACTATCTATATTGACAGAAGGCCAAAAGCAGCAGGGAATATTGCAGGGTTTATAAACAGTACATGACTCGTGACCACAAATAAGCAACCCAATTGCATATTTGAGGGACATGAAGGAAATTGTGTATTCGTATGTGCAATAAAATCAATAGATGCAGGGGAAGAGTTATTGATTGATTACAATTTGAATCGAATAGATACATGTGTTGCTATTATGGGGATGGTACATATACTATTTTACCCAACCTGTAAACAATGACTCTTATATTTTATGATTTTCATTATGTTCTTTAGTCACTCTTTACTTTTATGTTTTTAGAATGCCATGTTTTTGTCCCATGCGTATTCATGAATCAACTTTATTTCTCATACATTTGAATGTATTTCTCATGATCATGATCACGATTCTAATTTTACTATAGTGTGGTAGGATGATCATGGTAAATCAATAGCCTCATAACAGGTAAACGAACAACAATTTTTGAATTGCATTTTATTTATGTGGCGATCAATTATTTTATTTGTTTACATAACTGAAACAAGATTTATTTTGTTGAAATATGTAGTCGGCGGGCCATGATGTTGATGATGATTCACTCAGTGAAAGGGATTTGTATGCATCCCCCAAACCTATGGTATTAATAAAAAATATATATCAATCAAGCGAACAAGGAACTAGCTCACTTGTTAGACATTCTAGATCAAACTCCTGAAGTCGAAGAAAGGATCAGAGAAGTTATGAAAAGGCTTAACACATATAAGGTAATAACCATAATTTCAAGTGGTTTTGTTTTTATGTCATAAGATCAATTATGAAAGCTTGATTTTTAACTTTTACATTATCGAAACAAAAAAAAAGTTTTCTTTCTTATATAGATTTTTGGATCCTGTTAACCCTGACATGCATGGTGTCAGTAGTAGTGGCATTGCACAGAGGCCATGGGGTATTGACACAGGCCCTCGTATACCTTCCAATATGTGGCTATTCATATATCCACCTTCCACACCATTAGGTGGGAGCCATGACATGCACCTCCAGGAAGCCACACAGGTAGGCTCTGGAGGTGGTGACGGAGATGAGGTTGATTATTTGGCCAAATATATGGTTTATTTTCCTAAATCAAGACGTGTGATCAGCACAAATACCCTTAAGGGAACATTTATGGTCAGCGAGGAAGGGCTTCCATCAAAGAAATTTAAAGTCTCGGGTAATTTTTAAAATTTTAATTGCTTCATGTTCTCTATGTAGACAAACATAAATCATCTAAATTATTATTTTTAAATTAATAATCATATAATCTTTTGCATGTAGGGAACAACAATTTTTATAGGGCCTTGGAGAAAAAGGAGTTGCTTATTTTTGGGCCCACCATATAGGAGAGGTGGAATTCCCATAATTCCAACCTCAAAAAAGAATTGATGGATTATATTGAAAGCCCTTTTGGTGTAGACACATTTAATAAAACCTTGTCCACCGCTGCAGTGGGCCAATATTTAAAATATACACAGGAAACCTATAGGAAGAACTTGAAACAAAATGATAGGTACTAGCATCCTCTGATGATTCTATAGAGGGAGTGGAAATCCCTCATTGAGGACGCAAAAGAGAAGAAATTGACAGATCAAGGAAAAACACCCTCTGGTCCTAGAAGGTAAATTACAATTTCAATTCAATACCTTCAATTTTTTTTAGATCTAAATAAATTACTTGAAACTTTTGATGATAGGTTGACTGACATTTCAAAGGAAACAAAAGAGGGGCTTGAAAAATGTTTCCAGCATAGTCTAGGCGAGGGCGGCTACTTGAAGTTGCAGCCACAAATTATAAGTATTTTGTTCCTATCAGTGATAAAAAAAAAATTCCTATCAACCTTTACATATAGATTTATATCTTCATTACCCTTTATGAATCCTTGTTGCTACAAATACTTGTCCAAACTTGAATACCATGCTCTAGGATATTATTTGAGTTCATACAAATCTTTCTTCAATATGAAAACATAATATTCACTTTTTGACAGTAGAAACCCTTTTGGTTGTTCGATGTAGACTTATTCTTCTAGTTCTCCATTTAGGAATGTTGATTTTACATCCATCTAATATACTTTGATCCTTTTGGAACATGCATAGGACAAGATCATTATGATTTCTTCCATTCTAGAAACAAGGGAAAAAATTTCTTCAAAATGCACTCCTTCAACCTAATCATATCCTTTGAATACTAACCTTTCCTTGTTTTTGGTTATCTCTCCATCTTCGTTTAGTTTACTTCTGAATACCCACTTTGTACCAATCACATTTTTGTCCTTAGGTCTTGGAACCAATTCCCATGTTTCATTCTTCTCTATCTGATCTAGTTCTTCTTCCATGACCTTGATCCAATGTTCATGATTGTTGGATTCCTCAAAGTTGTTGGGTTCAATTGTGGATAATGGTACAAGATGTCTTTGTTCTGGTGTATGTAGTTGTTTACTTCCTCTAGTTTCTATGCATGCATTTATATCTCCAATAATTTGTTCCAGTGGATGATTCTTCTGAACTCAGCGATTAGGTGTCCTAGAAGGTATCTGAAAGTCTTGTTGATAATTTTCTTCTTGTTTTGCTTCCAGTTTTTGCTCTTCTTCTTCTTATTATTCTTGTTCTTTTATTGTTCTTCTTCTATTTTTCTTCTTCTATTTCCTTCTCTTTAGAGTTTTTTATTTCTTCTTTGATCTTTGGCACATTTGTTTCATCATTATTTACATTTATGTTTTCCACTATCTTGTTGAGTCTTAGATTATAACACTTGTATGCCTTGTTTTTTGTAACATCCCGCTCTGGCGTACTGACAAAACTTATTCTTTGAGGACACTTGCTCGCAAGTGATCTGGATTTTTATGATGATGAACTTAACCTTGATGATGATCGTCATGATTGACGGGATGTTTTCTATTGATGTATCGGTGCTATTATTCGATTTCTTTGGAGTGTGCGAGGGTTTAGGACCTTGTGAGGATCTGAGGAAAGGTGGAACTCCCTTGGACTCAGTTTGATGAGGGAGTGAACTATTCAGTTGTTTTCATTCTGATGATATTGTGGTTTGATGATATACTGTGATTTCATGATATGTTGTTGGCCTTGTCGACATGATAGTTGATGATGCGAGCACCGACTAGACTCATATGGAGTAAAGGGGCCACCTGCGAGTTCGAGTTTGAGGAAGGGAGTGTGACAACAGCCATACAACCTATTAACGCACTCCGTAAGTGGCTCGGTACATGGGTTAACGATTACCTAGTTGGAGATCCATAGAACACATGAGAGCTGACTGCGACGATCGCTCTCCACGATTGACTGTAGGTTAACGATTACCTAGTTAGAGGATCCACGCGATACCATGAGGCAGGCTGATCGCTCCACATTCTAAAGGAGGTGCCTTAATGAAGTGGGGGCCTTATCCGACCTTAGTCTCCCACAAATTCTGGTGTTGACTCCGGGGTTATAAGTCTACCAATCCGTCAAGTCAGCGAGTGGCACCCTTGGAGCCGTGGTGCATCACGAGAAGAACACGTCCCGGCGCAAAAAGAAATACAAGTCGGTAGTGGCACCCTTGGAGCAAGTGCTTCACGAGCAGAATGGCATGGATGAGGATGATATGAGACAACATAGATGACCCTAATACCTTAGCGATAAAATTCTTAAAATAACTCCCTAATTAAATTGTCGCCCTGTTCAAATAAGCTTACCTAAATTTAAAACATCTCTAAGTTAAAATTGACAATCCCTAAGAAAAGATTCTGCAAAAATAAACCTGGAAACTAAAACCCTCCTATAGGTGTTAATTAAAAAGGTCTTATTAAAGTGAAGGGATAAAGTGATTAATTTAAAGTGAAACCCATGGTCTTTAAATGATAAAAAGGAATAAAATTATTAAAGTGGGGAGTATTAAAAGATAGAAATTTTCAATATATTGAAAGATAAAGCGCATTTATCTTTTGGGTTCAAGAAATAAAAAATATGAGAGAATTAAATAATAAAATTTAAGAAACTTAAGGAGTAATTTAAGGAATGATTAAGGTAAATTAAGGAGTAAATTAAGGAATGATTAAGGAGGGTAAATTAAGGAGTAAATTAAGAGTGATTAAGGAGTAAATTAAGAATTAATTTAGGAGTGATTAAGGAATAAATTAAGGAGTAATTTATGGAGTGATTAAGAAGTAAGTTAAGGGAGAAATTTAAGGAGTGATTTTGAGTAAGTGAGGGAATTGAGTCTTTAAATATTAAAAGAAATTAATTTTGGAGGAGCAGAGGCATGTGTGACACTTGAACGACAGAGAACGTTTAGAGGGTTGTCGATTAAAAATAATTAATTAATGATTTAATAAAAAATTCAAATAAAAAAAAAAAAAAAAAAAGGAGGAAAGGAAGGAAGAAAGGGATGAGCGGTTAGCGTAACGTTACACTACGGTGTGGCCGGGTTGCTTGTGAGAGTTGGGTATATCTCGGTTGTGTTGGAGTGGTAGCTCAGTAGTGGCCTTCAATTATCTACGGTTGCTTGTGTGGCCCCTTTCATTTCGAGAAGGGGCTAAAGAGCGAGTACTAATTGTTGGAAATTACCCGGTGAGCTTTCATTCGGCAAGCGGGGCCTTGTACGAACCGCAGGCCTTGACATGGAGAAAATGTGAGGACGCATCTTCAATACCTATAGACAAAGGTCGATTTTAATTATTAGAAGCCAAGCGTTTTGTATTGGAAAAATTATTGTTATTGGTGATAATATACGTAGGATTGTTGGCATTATATTTTGCAATTTCGTTCAAAAACGATATTGTAGAGTTTGACATACTTGATCAGCGTGTGTCGCTTTAGTTATGATGTCATGTGTTTGCATTTATATGAATTATGATGTTACTTTAATCTCTTATTTCTAAAAAAAAATTCCTATTGTACTTCTCTATTCATAGACATATATACTTGAAGAAGTCACATATGGTATGGTACGTTCGACCCGAGACTTGTGATTCACTATGGATGTTTTAAATATTGTATGCGTGTTGGGCATTTTACATTTGATCTACGTTTTTCGCATCATTAGGGTGTTTGGAATTACGTGTTTAAATGGGCTTAAGTGAGCTGCGTTTTATTGAATTTTCTGCATGTGTTTTTATATATATTACTATGCATTTTTATTATGGATACCAAGCGAAATTGTTGCCTCTGTATGCATCTTTCTTTTACATCTTACAGTGCGAGTTGTGTGCATGCTGTTATGATTTTGCATGTGCGTTCTTCTTTTTAAATTGAAGAGCGAGTTTATTGCCTTGAAGAGTGCGTGTTTCCTTACATATCACTGAGTGAGTTTATTGCCTTAATGATCTGCGTTTTTATGTCTTATCTTCTGCGTGGAATCATGTGGATCTGCGTTTTATCATTGCTTGGATCTATGTTTTCATAATGTTTATTTTAGCGTTTGAATCATGCATGGATCTGCGTTTTAATAATGTTCTATTATGCGTTTTAATCATGACCTTGAAAGCTGCGTTTTTCCCTTTTTCTTGGGCTGCCTTCGATTCCGGCTGTCCGGAACGTCATGCACCGTTCTCCTTCACTAATTTTAGAAGGTTGCTCCTGTGGGACTAATGAAGGCCCTGGTAGTCGCCTCCAAACTGCTCTAAATTGGAGAAAGCTTGCATTAAACCCCTGGTAGGATTCTGTTCTAAATTCGGTATATGTGAGGGGCGATCCTGTTTTCTTTAAAAAACTTGTCTTTTGAGTTAAAGTAAAAATTGATTTTAATTTATTCGTCAAATGTTGAACCAATTATGTTTGAGTTCTAGCCTATTACGGGATTCATAGGGTAACAATATTACGTTGCCACATTTAGTATATTATCTGAGGCCATTTGACTCCTATCGGGAATGTTATCGACTTGAAATTGAAGAGTTAGCGTTGGAATTTGGGAATTATCTTATTGACATTGTATGACCACCCGATTTAAGGGACACTATTATGGGCTGAATTAGTTAAAACATAGGTTATGCATTTTTGAATTGGTTGCAAATAACGTTGTTCCATAAATAGGGGCTACTACCGTTGATTTTCTTGGTCTTAATAGGCTGAATATGAATATGGAGGTTATTACTAAATATAACCCAGATCACACGATTAGTATGATGTTAAAGTTAGCACGGAATTATAGTTATAAATTTCGTAATTGTAGTGTTTGTTGAAATGTAGGTGGAATGCTAACACCAAGGTTATGGGATTGATTCGTGAAGTTTCCTTTATATCCTTATGCTGGAGACCAAATTACGTATTAGTTTTTACGTTGCAGGGAATTTGGGCGTTTTCAATTCTGATGTGTTTTACATTTGATTGGTTTGAAATGGCACTCGGGGTAGTGGCTGGAAGTTGATGCATTTTGAAATGTCTTGTTGATTGGTCTAGCGTTTTCTTTTGCATGTTAGGGTTAATGGTCTGTGTTTGCTGTTGGGCATTTTAAAGGTTTAACAGTCCGCGGTTGGGTCTGCATTGCTGTTAACAAATCGATATCCATCTGAAATTATTACGAGTGTTTCGAAGGGATTCAAATGAACAATACTTGAGAAGATTTTTGTCTTCAACAAATCTCACACATCTGAGTTAGGTTATTGACTCGAGGGTGATACTATAATTCTACAAATAGATCCCAACCGTCAAACTCAACGATATTAAATTACGACCTTTTATGTGACTGGTGCCTTAGCCTACTAGGGCAGAGAGTTATACAATTAATCGACCTTTGAGAACACCTAAATGATTGTTAGAAACTAAAATAGGAAAGGCAGAAGAGAAGCGTAGATGGTAGTAAGAATAAAACTGTGGATGTATTGTTAGTCCACTACTCTTACTTGCTCCTATAATTATACCTTCAAGTTGCAATCCCTTCTCCACATCTGAAAGCCTTGTACTTTCCAGAGGCCATGCAAGCCATGCGTTGTAATAATAGTTTAATCACGCAGTAAGACTGATAGTTTTAACGATAGTTAAATTGCACAGTTAAAACTGGTAGTTAAAAGGATAGTTAAACAATATAATAGAATTCCAGGTTGTACATGATAGCTTAATAACATGCCGGACCGTAATGGTAGTTAAATCGCCAGTTTCCTGGAAGTTTAAATGACAGATGATTTACACGCATATCATGTCTACGTAAGTATAACCAATGAATATCAGATTGGCATAAAGCGGAACCACGGGGAGATGACGGAGACGTCGAGGCGATTAATACTCCGACGCAGGCTATGGTGTGCATAAGTGATCTCTCTGGCGTGAGGAAGTATAGCCGTCCACCATTAATGCCTTGGAGATCATGCCCATTCCTATTTCACAGAACCATATTAGTGATTACTTCTACGTGCCCAATTTGCCTGAAGATTTCAAATTGGGAGAAGAGGCTGGTCGACTCCATTGCGGTCATATATACCACCAAATTTGCATCTCAATATCGATGAGATTGACGAACACCTATCCCCTCTGCCGCAGAGAATTTCAGAAGATTATTAGTGTTTTTAAATTCAAATTTTAGTTGTCCAATAGATAAGAATATTCAAGGATGATGGTAAAATAGGGTTAGGATGCATCAACCTTGTTTCATTTTATCTCTGCATTTGTATTTATTTTGAAATCTAAGTTAAATAGATTGAAGTTGTCTATCATGGCATACAAATGTTCTTCTTGAGGTCATTTTGCATCCTTTTGCATCTTGAGCTCTTCTGCGACACCATTTTTCAGACACTGCTACATTAAGCCCGACTCCGAAGCCTTAGAAAGAAGGAACAAGCTGACAGGGTCTTAGGACTGAAGTTCTTGCTAGTAAAAGGTGCGACATGTATAATAAATTGTGAATTATTATCTTCAAAGGGAATGGTGTACATCTTAGCTTATTAAAAATGGGATAATAAATATCAGAAATTTAAGAACAAATGGGTGGGTGGATAATGATAAGTAGATTTGTTTTTTATTTATTTATCAGAGCTGTGGATTTTTCTTCATGGAGTCTCTTCCCTCATATTGTCAATATAGCAAAGACTCTTTAGGGATTGGAGAGAATATAGATCTTATTGACAATATGTAATACACTTGAGGGACTGTAGAGCAAATAGATTTTTGATCAAGATAGTTCATGGAAGTCTACAAATTGGGCGAAAAAAAAACTAATAGCTAAATGCTTTTAAGTAAGTCAAGGATTTCAAAGGAACAAACCCTAGTCACTCTCTTAAGGAACAAACCCTAGTCACAGTTGGCATCCAGGGTTTAGCGTTATATCCATTTTGAAATGGTAGGGAGCATTAATATGTGATATTAATGCCTTTGTAGTCGACCTCCATTTATCCTTTCGTTGACCCATACATTGCCGTCATAGCGTGAACATTTTTCAAATTAATGGCCCTTTTTATTGTAGTCCTTCCTAAAATTTATACAATTTTATTAGATCAATTTAAATGGGGTTAACACATATTGTCAATTTAAATAGGTAAACGGTAGTTATGGATATGGAGTTGTTTCATATTTGACTTTAGGGACCGATAATTGGTTGTGATGCTATTTTTGCCTTTTATGTTGATATGTTGGATGTTGACATTTTTTTTCAATATCCCTATATAGAGTCCCCTTCAATTTCTTACATTGTATGTGTCATTTAAATATGGTAATAATTATATCCTATCAATTGCAAACATGATGGTATATTGATAGATTCAAATATGTTGTTATTTTAAATGTAATGGTACGTAATATATATATATATTGGAATTGTTATTGATTGTGGAGAATAATTATATATTGGAATATATATTATCAATGTGTGTTAAATCAATACACATTATATATATATATATATATATATATAATAATGAGGTAACGTTGAAAGATATTTATTACTACATTGGAATCATTATTGATAGTAGAAAATAATTGGGTATTGGAATATATATTATTAAATGCGTGTTAATCATTTGCACATTATGTATTAATCGGCGGCTAGGGTAATTAGGTATGAGTTGAATTAATTATTGATTAAGTATTAGTAGTAAAGGTAGTATGGTGTGGATGATAGTAGTGTTAAATAGTCATGGCTCTATAAAGTAGCAATGTAAGGTAACTATCAAAATGATGTAGTGAAATGAACGTTATGTTGGTGCATGTAAATACCATGGAAGGTAATGATGTGAAAGGCACCGAAATGTTAGGTTAATGTTTGGGCCAAGACAAGGCTAAGGCCATTAGGATGCTTGAAATGAATAGGGGATGTAATGTCTGATGTTTAAGATTGGAATTGCAATAGGTAAAGGAAGAGTGTTACGACTTACATAGGACAATTAATAATTGTTTATAAATATCAAAATTTAATGTATTGTTGAAAATGAAATTGTCTTGTTCTTACCCTATCAGCAAATTTCAAGGTTAGAGTGGAAGGGTATGATAGTATTGTTATTTCAATGATGGAAATTAGAAATAGAATGATATGGTTATCATCTTATGAGATTAGTGTAAACTATTGATATGGCCGAGACATACATGGTGATTGTCCTGGATTTACGGACATTAAACTACTCGGAGTTTAGTAAAAGAGGGCTGATGATTTTTTTAACAATGTTAAACTTGGGTTTTCATCGTCAGATTCCTTGTCGGCGTGCCTTAAGTAAGAGTATAAATCATTACTCCTTATTTATGTTGTTATGTCAACTAGTCAACTTTGTGGTTTGGATGTCTCGAGTGTGAAGGCGGGTAAAAGCTAAACTTAGACACTTGCGGCGAGTTACGCTAACCACCGCGTCATTCAGTGAAATGGAAAGTCATTCGATGGATTTTGTGTCGGTTACCGGTGGCAAGAACCTTATTTCGATGTTTGTAGTAGTTGACACTTTCGGACAAAGTGCTCACCGGTCGTCTGACGATATCAAGCACTAACCTAGCGAGTTTTTCATCGGTGGTGTGAAAGGGCTACATGGTGTGCTAAAGAGGATTATATCGATGGGGATGGAATTCTGGACGATTTTGGATGAGTTTCAGAGGCCTTGGGAACTCAACTTAATTTAATCTTGCATATCACCTAAGTAGCCGGACGAGAACGAAACGAAACTTGGAAGATATGTTAGCATGCGTGATGGACTATGCAAAAATGTTGGTAAGAATTCTTTCCACTAGTATAATTATCTTATAACAACAGTTACCAAAAAAAACATTAATATGGCACCATTTGATTTTATTTACAGGTGACCATGTCATACATCATTGAGCTGGGACCGACTTGAGGATATGGTCCTAGAGGGACCAAAAATGATCAAAGAAATGGAAGAAAAAAATACAAGTGATAAGACAAAGGATTAAAAAAAAAGCGCAAGATCGACAGAATATCTATGATGACACACATCGTATTGACCGTAGTTATGAACTTGGTGATCAAGTCTTCTTGCAAGTAAAACCGCACAAGAGTTCGACCAAGTTTGGAAGGGAGCTAAACTCTCTCTAGGTTAGTGGGACCTTTCGAAATTGTGGAAAAGAAAGAGGCCATTGGCCCTATCGACCCAACCTGTATGACGATTCTTTGGTATGCATGATGCTTCTCATGTATCTGTTGAGACATTATGTTAGTGATCCTACACATGTGCTAGACATGAGTTCCTTGCATGTATAAGACGAGGGAGCGAGGGCTCCACGAGTTTGAGCAGTCCGCATTTTAGATCCTTTAGATTCGTGATTCTGACGTCGGATGATGAACGAATCAAGATCCCGATTAAGGATAGTTATAGTCACTTTTCGGCGACTGGGAGGCATATATGATATCATAGCGGTTTCCATTTTGTTTATAGACTTATGATCCTGTGGTACTTACGATATTGTGATACATTTATTTCCGGCGACTACGAGAAACTTTTGGGGCGAAGTTTGAATAAGAAGAGGTGTATTAACATCCACGCTCTGGCGCCTTGACAAAACTTATTCTTTGAGGACACTTACTTTCGCAAGTGATCTGGATTATGATGATAACCACTTAACCTTGATGATGATGCATCATGATTGATAATGAGGATGTTTTTCTATTGTTGTATACAGGTGCTATTATTTCGTTTCTTTGAGTGTCGGGAGTTTTGGACCTTGAAGTCACGAGAGGAGCATGGTGGAACTCCCTTGGACTCGGATTGAGTCAGGGTAAAAGACTATTCGAGTTGTTCATTCTGATGATATTGTGTGGTTTTGATGATATGCTATTGATTTCATATGATATGTTGTTGACATGATCTGACATGATAGTTGATGATCACGGTATGATATTAGCTTGCCGACGGACTATGGAGTAAAGGGCCACCTACGAGTTCGAGAGTTTATGAGGAGAGAGGTGTGGCGGCCGACCTGCCACAACCTATGCCCACTCCGCCCGGTAGCTCAAGCGTAAGGTTAAGGATTACACCTAGTTGGAGGATCCACGATCGTGAGGGCAGTACGTAACTTGATCGCTCCGCGATTGACGTAAGTTAACGATGACCTAATTCGAAGGATCCACACGATAAGTGAGGAAAGTGATTATACGATGATTAAGAGCGCAATAAAGTAGGGGCCTTATTCCTTAAACCCTTAGTCTCCCACAAGTTCACAGTGTTGACTCGGGGGTTATAGAGTCACCAATCCGTCAAATCCCGATTAGTGGCACCCTTGGAGCACGATGGTGCATCTTGAAGGGCACATCGTATAAACAAAACAAATTCATTGGTGGCACCCTTGGAGCGTAGTGCATCAGAAGAACTGTCGCATGGATGAGGATGATGAGACAACATAGATGACCCTAAGACCTTGACACCTTAAGAAATTCTCAAAACAACTCCCCTAATTAGAGGTATGCATGCTGTTCCAGAGTAGCACCTAAATTAAAGCATCTCTAAGTTAAATTGACAAGCCCTAAGAAAGATTCTACAAAAATAAATACAGGTAAACTAAAACCCTCTAGGTGTTAATTAAAGTCTTATTAAAGTGAAGGGGATAAAGTAAAGGGGGAATTAAATTTAAGTGAAACCATGGTCTTTAAATGATAAAGGAATAAAGGTATTAAAGTGGGGGAGTATTAAAGATAGGAATTTTAAATATATTGAAAGATAAAGCATTTATCTTTGGGTTCAAAATAAAATAACAAGAAGAATTAAATAATAAAAATTTAAGAAACTTAGGAGTATTTAAGGGAATGATTAAGGAGTAAATTAAGGGGTGATTAATGAGTAAATTAAGGAATGAATTAAGAATGATTAAGGAGTAAATTAAGAGGTAAATTAAGGGGTGATTAAGGAATAAAATAAGGAATTTGAAGTGATGGGAATAAATTAGGAGTAATTTGAGTAAATTAAGGAGTAATTTTAGGAGGAATTTAAGGAGTGATTTTTAGGAAGTGAGATTAGATCTTAAATGATAAAAGAAATTAATTTTGGAGAACGAGAGGGATGTGTGACACTTGGACGGTGGATATTGTTTAGAGGTTGTCATTAAAAATTAATTAATTAATGATTAGGATTTAGGTCACTCTCAAAATTCTATAAAGGAAAGGAAGGAAAAGAAGGGATGAGCAGTTAAATGATAGCGTTACACTACAGTGTGGCTTGTGAGGTTGCTTGTGAGGAGTTGGGTATATCTCGGTATGTGTTGGAGTGGTAGCTCAGTGAAATGGTAGGTGTTGGAGTGGTAGCTCAGCCGTTGAGGCGAGCTGAGACGCTAGTCTATCTCTGGTTCTTGTGTGGCCTCTTTGCGGCTCAGGGGGCTAAGGGGGAAGCAGAGTACCCCTAGCGTTGGCTGGGAGGTACCGGTGAGCTTTCTACATTCGGCAAGCGGGACGCGGCATGGAGCACGGGACGCGGCACGGAGCGGGGGACATCTTCCAACGCGGCGTAAGGCAAAGGTACGATTTTAATTGGTAAAATAGAAAGCGTTTTGTATTCGGAAAATTATTGTTATTGGTGATAATATGATGAGATTGTTGGCATTATATTTTGCAATTTCGTTCCGCAATGATATTGTAGAGTTTGTTTATACTTGAACATGTGTCACTTTAGTTATGATGTCATGTGTTTTTGCATTGATATGAATTATGTGATGTTGTTAATCTCTTATTTCTAAAAAAAAAAATTCCTATTGTACTTCGCTATTCATAGACATAACGAAGGGGGCGTCACATTTTTGCTTGAGTATCCAACCAATATGCCTTTATCAACTCGAGAATCAAATTTTCCAACTCTATCATCTTCACTTTTTATGTAGCAGTTGCTTCCAAATACTCTAAAATTCTTGACCTTTGTCGATCTTCCCTTCCATAACTCATATGAATTTTTGTCATTATTGCATATGAACATTCCTATGTTTAATATATGAAAACTTGTGTGTAATGCTTGTACCCATAAGACATTGCTCAACTTTGAATATTTCAACATGGTTATGGCAATCTATGTTACAATTATGTTCTTCCTTTCAACGACTCCATTTTGTTGAGGTGTCGTAGCTGCTGAGAACTGCATTTTTATTCCATTCTCTTCATGGAAATCCATGAATTCTTTTGATGTGAATTCACCTCCATTGTTTGACCTTAAGCACTTAATTCTCAAATCCATTTTGTTTTCAACCATCTCCTTGAAAATTTTGAAATGTTTGAATGCCTCTAATTTCTTCTTGAGAAAAAAAACTACAGTCATTCTTGTATAATCATCAATAAGTAGCATGAAGTATTGTTCACCATCCAATCCTTTTATTCTCACTGGTCCACATAAATCAATGTACAATTTCCAATGGATTTGTTGTAGAGTATTCCTTCAATTTGAATTCATTTATTATTTTTTCCTTGTAGGCAGTGCTTGCACTTAGTACTGGTTGGTTTTAAAATTTCAAGCATTTTCTTATTGCTTCCTTTCTGCCAATTTTGACCAGATTGTCAAAGTTCATGTGACCTATTCTTGTGTGCCAAAATAAACTTTCATTTTACTTTCCAAAGAAACATATTTCCTTTCCAATCTCATTTAAGATGTATATGTTGTTTGGAGTCCTCATTGTTGTAGCCACCAATTTGCCTGATCTTTCTTTCCTTATCTCAGAATTATTTGAATCAAATATAATTCTATGTCCCTGATCACACATTTGACTCACACTTAGCAGATTATGGTTCATGTGTTTGAAAAGTAGGACATTTTCTTCCTTGGCATCCTTACTTCCAAGCTTGATTGTTCCTTTTCCTACAATTTTGGCTAAGTTTTCATTGCCAAAAGAAACTGATCCATCTCTTTCTTTCTTCAAAGTTATAAATATGTTATTTTCATCTGTCATATGCTTTGAACAGCCAATGTCAACGTACCATTCACTTCTTCTGCATTGGGCTTGTAGAGAAATAGAACATTCTTCAATATTCAGTTTATCTTGCTTCCTTCTCCATATTCTTGATAGTTCTTTTGTGTGATTAAAATCATGCTTTGGTTTCTTTGGGGGAATGGTCAATATGCAATCTTTGGCCATCTGTACAAAATTGTTTCATTTATAGCATTCTACTTCATCTTCTAGTGATCCAAAACTGTTATAGTTTTTGTAATATGCTTCATGAGGATTTTTGACATGATTTTAATAAATTCTTATGTTCTTAGCACAGGCTTTGAAGTTTATAGATTTGTGCCCAAAATTGTTACATGAATAACATAAACCAAGAAAAATAGTTTGGTACATGGGAGATCTTATGAATGGTGTTGTTCTTCTGTAGTTTTCTTCTTGATTTATTTCCATGGTTGGTTGTTGATTATGAATCCTTGGTCTTATAGATGGTGTCATCCTTATGTAATCTTATTCTTGAGTTCTTTCAAATTCTCAAGTATTCTCATTTGAAGGCTTGCATTCTTCCTTCTTGGTGGATCCTCTGGTGACTTCTGCATAAGTCTTTTGTTATGCTTCCTCTTCTATAGTCATAGAGCTCAAACCCTTCTCTGCATATGTTTGGTTGTATCCTAGTCTAGACCTATCATGATATGGCCTTTTAGCACTGATGATTTCATCCAGTATTTTGGTGTTGTTCTCCTGCATGTCTCTTTTCTAAAGTTCTTTCCTTAGTGAAACTATTTATGTTTCCAAGCTATCCTTCTCTTTCTCCTTTTCTTCTAGATGGATTTTGAGTATTTCTTCAATCCTTTTGGCTTCTTCCACTTGGACTTTTAGGGTCATAATCATATGTTTACCTTCTTCGGAGTTAGGAAATTGAGAACTGTTCTTTATCTTGAGTAATTATCCCTTGAGTGATTTTTTTTCTTCCTCTCTTTCTTTAGTACACTTAAGGTGTTAATTAGTTATACTTCAAGATATACCTCACCTTCTTCTTCATAATATTCTTCATCATTTTCAAAATCCATAAAGAGTACATTTTCTGAGTCACTGTCTCTATCATCATCCTCATCAGATGAGGAACTATCCTCCTTTGAGTAGAGACTTTTCTTGAAGATTTTTTTTTTTGTTTCTTCTCTTGTCTCCCCTTTTATATTTCTTTTCTTTCTTGGGAGATTCTTCTTCATCATTATCTGACTTCTTATCATAAGAACATTTAGAAACAAAATGACCAATTTTACCACAATTAAAGCATATTAAGGGAATCATACCTTTGTACTTGTCAGTTCCTCTCTTCAACTTCCTTATGAAGTTGGTTATTTCTTCATCTTAGTCTGAATCGTCACTACAATTGTAGCTTGGCTTTGAATTTTTCTTATTCTTTTGTGTCTTCTTGGATGCTTTGAAATTTTCTTCCTTAATGGGTGGATTATCATGATTTTTTCTCATTTCATAAGATGTAAGGATTCCATGTAACTCGTCCATGCTCAAGGTAGAAAGATCTGCTCTTTCTTCTAGGGTTGAAACTTTAGGATCAAATCTCATTGGAAGAGAAATCGGTACCTTTTGAGAAATTACTAGTTCTTTAATTTCTTCTCCCAATCCTTTAATAACATTTAATATTTCATCAACTCGTAGAAAGTAAGTTGCAATATCTTCATCTTCATTCATCTTCAATTGTTCAAACTTACCTCTGTAGGTTTGAAGCTTGGCCCCCTTTACTTTAGCATCTCCTTCATAAATGTTTTAAAGTTTGTCCCAAATATCCTTTGCAATATCACAGTGCATAAATTTGACATATATTGATTCATCAAGGTGATTCAAAATAGCAATTTTAGCCTTCAAATTGTTTTCAATGGGTTTCTTTATGTCTCTATTGGTTGGAGTAGTGGCAGTTGTTATGTATCCATCTAGTACTACTTGCCAGAAATCAAATCCATGTGCTTGTACATATGTTTTCATCCTTATTATCTAGAAGGCATAGTTTTTTCCATTAAATTGTGATACTCCAATCTTAGCATACTCCATGATCTTTCTTCCAGCAATTAAGTTGTTTTCTAAAGGACCTGCTATGATACCAATTGTTGGAATACTTAGATGGGGGTAAATTAGTATTATTCAATTTTTACCACTTTCAATCACAATATCAACAGTTATCACTTATGCCTTCATTTAACATTTCATGAACATATAACCATAAGAAATACCATTCAAAAATGCATCACATCATACACAGTTCACAAGAGATTTTACATGGAAACCCAAATGGGAGAAAACCATGGAAGGTTTTCTTATATATATCAAAGATTACATTCATAGGAAGCATCGACTTCCAAATTCTCTAGCACCAACTAAAAGCAGGATCCAACCCCCTATTTACAAGATCCAACCTAAATGAATCTACAACTCCCTGAATTCTCTAGATAGAACTGGAAGGAGGCTCCAACCTCCTAGTTTATAGGCTCCAACTCCTTATGTTCTCTGGCTCTAACCGGAAGGAGGCTACAACCCCCTTTCCTTGCCCCGTCCTACCTCTCTGAAATATAAATGTAGACTCAACCTATCACTAAAATTGGCATTGATAAACAACCTATCATTTCCTATGTCATTGTCATTGGATCAAACTCATAACCATACATAGATCATGCCAAGATCACCAAGAATGTCTCCAACCCATATGACCAAATTCACCAAGATGTGCATCTAACAATGTACCAAAAATATGTCTCTAGTATGTCCTAAAACATCAAAGATATTCCTCAAACAATATGCCAATACATGCCTCAAACTATGTACCCAAGTATCCAGAGTATACCTCAACCATGTGCCAATTATTGTTGGGTATGTGTTATATTATTTTCATGGCTTTTTGCGTCCATTTTTGGGCAATTTTTCGGTACATGGTATTCATAGATGTTTTTCTATTTCCGGTTAAGAATTAGGGTTGTTGACTAATCCGGGTTATTGGATTAGGGTTTTGGATGCTATGGGATCCTATATGTTTATTGTATTGTAAACAATGTATGAGGGGAATGAATATAGAATATGTTGGTTTTTCTAATTTCGGTTTCCAGGGGGAGAATCTTTGTGTAATGTGTGTATTTACTATTGTATATTTTCTGCTCTTTTATTGAAAATTTGTTTGAAATAAATAATTGTACAAGGTTAAAATATACATTTGGTATCAGAGCAATTATTAGCTTCAGGGGGATGCCTTTTTGGTCAGTGGTTTGGCTCTGGACTGTGATAAGCCTTGTTAGAGTGTGAGATCTATGGTATTGATTCTTTAGGTGAAATTAAATGGCGAGCAGTTCAAAAATAGATATCGATAAATTTAATGCGAAAAGTTTTGAGTTGTGGAAGCTCAAGATGGAAGATAGATCAGTGGATCGCAATGGATCTAGGTACTACACCTACAGGAACGTCAGGAGATGACTGGAAAAAGTTGGATCAAAAGGAGAAGAGCACAATCTGATTGTGCCTCTTAGATTCAATAATATTGAATGTGGCAGGGGAAGCTCTAGCCAAGTCGTTATGGGATAAGTTGGGGGCTTTGTATCAGTTGAATTACCTGGTAAATAAATTGTTCCCATGGAAGAAGTTGTATAACCTAAGGATGAGATATGGAGACTTGGTGATAGAGCATCTGAATGCCTTGAATACTGTGGTAAGTCAGTTATTATCTGTTGAGATTAAAATTTCAGATGAAGATAAGTGTATTAGTTTATTGTTCTCTTTACCAAACTCATGGGATATTCTAGTTGTGGCCATAGGTAGTAATAAAACTACCTTGAGTTTTGATGATGTGGTCTCATCCTTATTGTCGGAGGAGATGAGATGGAAGAATATGGAAGGATAGAGCACAGATGCATAAGTTGGAAGAGGATGCTCCCAGGAAAGAAATAGATCTAAGTCCTCAAGTGGGAGATATAAATCTAAGGGTAGATCTAAATCTCCTGGAAAGTTTGTAAAGGTATATTGGAGATGTGGAAAATAAGGGCACTTGAAGAAGCAATGTAGATCCAAAAATGTTGAGAGAGTGAAGGGATTTGAAGGTGCTCCCTCTATAGAAGAAAATACCTCCAATGAAGAAATAGGGAATGTGTACTTGGCTTATTTAAGCACACATGAAGATCATGAGGCATGGATGGTTGACTCGGGTGCATCCTTTCATATGAATCCCCACCGAGAGTGGTTATGTGAATATGAAAGATATGATGGAGGTAATTTTTTCCTAGGTGATGACTCGACAGCCAAAATCATAGGATGAGGAAGAGTCAATTTGAGGCCCATAGATGGAAGGATTAGAACACTGACTGGTGTTCTACACATCCCAGGATTGGCAAGAAATTTGATTTATGTAAGCAAAGTGGACGATGCGGGTGTAAAAACAATATTTGAAAAAGAAACATGCAGGATGGTTCGAGGAGAAATGGTGTTACTAAAGGGAGTTCATATTGGAACTATGTATAAGCTGCAAGGAATCACTATTAGTAATAGGTGTAATAGTTCCATTGTTCCTGATATTGGAGCTGAAGAAGAAAAAACTCCTAGAGTCTCAGGATAAAATGTTACGTTGTGGCATCAAATAGTGGGGCATATCGGAGAGAAAGATCTTCGACTACTACATGATAAAGGTATGGTTGAAGGTATGTCTAACTTCTCTCTGGATTTTGATTTCTATGAACATTGTGTGTATGAGAAGTAGAATCAGGTAAGATTCCCCTCTGGTGCAACAAGGGTAGAAGGAATTTTACAGCTAGTGCACAGTGATGTGTTTGGACCTTTGTCAGTTCCATCATTGGGAAAATATGTGTACTATGTCTCATTTATACATGAATTCTTGAGGAATACTTGGATACATCTCCTCAGGAAGAAATCTGAATTCTTTGACAAATTTAAAGAGTTTAAGGCTCTTGTTGAGAATCAAAAAGAGAAAAGAATTAAGGTGTTGATGACGGATAATGGTGGATAGTTCTGAGGGAATGAATTTGAAGAATTTTGTAAGAAATGTGATATATCAAGGAATAAGACTACTCCTTATACACCTCAGCAGAATGGAGTTACAAAAAGGATGAATAGGATGTTGATGGAAAAATCAAGGTCCATGCTCAGTGGTGTCAAGTTAGGGCAAGAATTCTAGGCAGAGGTAGTGGGTACTGCATGTTACCTCGTCAATCGATCACCCTGGTCAGCACTGGATGAAAAGACTCCACATGAAGTATGGATTGGTAAGATACCCTCTCTCACACATCTCAAGGTATTTGGATGTGAGGCCTATGTTCATGTTCCAAAGGAAAACATGAGTAAGCTAAATAAGAAGGATGAAAAGTGTATCTTTATTGGGTATAAAGATGGTCTCAAAGGTTATAAGCTTTGGAACCCATAAACAAAGAAAGTTGTGTATAGATGAGATGTGGTATTTAGATAAATGAAAGATGTTGTCAAATAGGAAGTCCTACCAAGTAAGAAAGAACCAGAGAAAATAGAGTTTGAGTTGAAGGATGATGAATTAGACTCTACAAAAGAATGGGAATAAGAAGAAGAAGATCCTCATACTCCAGTGTTGAGGAGATAGGTTTGAGAAAAAAAACTACTGGAAAGGTATACTCCACTTGATTTCCATTTAAATTTTTCTTTTTCTATTACTTATTATGATCCTAAAACTGTTAGGGAGGCAATGGATTCACAGGATGGAAAACTATGGAAAAAGACCATGGTTGAAGAAATGGCAGCCTTGGGTAAGAATGAATCCTGGGATCTAGTGAATTTTTTGACTAGAAGAAATCCTAATTGTAGAAAATGGGTATTTAAAAAGAAGTTGAATGAAAAAGGTGAAGTGGAGAAATACAAAGCTCGGTTAGTTGCAAAGGGTTATTCTTTATTTGAGGGAAATGATTTGGGTGAGATTTTTTCTCCTATTGCCAAGTTAACCTCTATTAGATTTATGTTATTTGTTGTTGTTGTGTTTTATTTTGAAGTAGAACAGATGGATGTGAAGACAACATTCCTACATGGGGATATGGAAGAAGAAATCTACATGAAGCAACCAAAAGGTTTTGTTGTGAAGGGAAAGAAGGAGATGGTATGCAAGCTGAAAAAGTCCATGTATGGTTTAAAACAATCACCAAGGATGTGGTATCAAAAATTTGATACTTATATGTTGGGACTTGGATTCACAAGAAGCAAAGAGGATCATTGTGTGTATTTCAAATTAATTTGTGATCATTTGATTTATTTGTTCTTGTATGTGTATGACATGTTGTTGATAGGAAACAACAAGGAGATTACCCAGGATGTGAAAACTCAGTTGTTCTCTAAATTTGACATGAAGGATCTTGGTGCTGCAAATTTCATTTTGGGTGTTGTAAATTTCATTTTGGGCATGGAAATTAAAAGAGATCAAGAAAATAGGAAACTCTGGTTAAATCAGAGAAAATGTGTTGAGACAATATTACAGAGGTTTAATATGCAGGAATGTAAATCGATCAAGGTCCCTATTCTTGTAGGTGTAAAGTTATTTGTGGATCAATGTCCCAATACACAAGAAGAGGAGGAGGACATGTCTCGTGTTCCATATGCGAGTGTGGTTGAAATTTGTATGTATTCAATGGTCTGTACTAGACCGGACATTGCACATGCAATGGAATTTTTGAGCAGGTATATGTCAAAACCAAGGAAGGAGTCAGCAGTAAAGAGAGTTTTCAAGTATTTGCACGGCACTACTAGTTATGAATTGTGCTACCAAGGAAGACCAGGTTTGGATAGAATGTTGCACATACATGGATTTGTGAATGCAGAATGGGCTGGAGATCTGGATTGTAGAAGATCTACAAGTGGGTATGTGTTTAACCTGTTTGGAGGAGAAATCAGTTGGATGAGCAAAAGACAGTATGTAGTGGCACTTTCAACTACAGAATTTTAATACATGATAGCCACTCATGCAAGAAAGGAAGTAGTATGGTTACAAATATTGTGTTCAAGCATTGAGTTGGTACAACAAGTTGTAAGGATAGAGTGTGACAGTCATAGTGCAATTTTTTTGGCAAAGAACCTAGCTTATCATTCAAAGACAAAGCATATTGATGTTCAATATCACTTTGTGAGAGACATGGTTGAAGAAAAGAAGGTGTTGTTGATGAAGGTGGACACTTTGAAGAATGTTCCAGATTCATTAACAAAATCTGTGAGCATTGAGAAGTTCTCTTGGTGTAGAGGATCTATGGGCATTGTTTCCCTGGATTGTTGACTGTGTAACCTTGTAACCCCCTGTATGCAAAGAAAAAAACAAGTGGGAGAATGTTGGGTATGTTTTATATTCTTTGCATGGTTTTTTGCATCCATTTTTGGGTGGTTTTTTGGCACATGGTATTGGTCGATGGTTTTCTATTTTTGGTTAAGGAATTAGAGTTGTTGACTAATCTGGGTTATTGGATTAGGGTTTTGGATTCTACGGGATCCTATATGTATATTGTATTGTAAAAAATGTATGAGGGGAATGAATATAGAATATGTTGATTTGGTTTGGGTTTCCAGGGGAAAAATCTCTGTGTAATGTTTGTATTTGTCTTTATATCTTTTTTGCTCTTTTATTGAAAATCTGTTTGTAGTAAATAATTGTACAAGTTTAAAATCTACAAATCAATGTGCCAATACATCTAAAATATGCCTCAAGCATATTCCAAACATCCCCAAGACATGCCTCAAGCATGTGTCATAGCATTAAGATATAATAATCAAATCCATACATACCTCGGATCCTGTAACAGCATTGTTGCATCATCATACCTTGCTACAACTTGGAACAAGCATCCCCTTTTCTTTACCTCAGCCTTGCTACCTCATATTTTCCAATAGATCAAGCGTTCACTAGATAGATATTCAATGAACTTGTGTGTATGAATGAGAGACTCTTGATGTGTATTTATACTTTTCAAGTGACTTCTTTTTAATGATTGTTTTACCTTTTTTTCCTGGTTTTAGGGTCAACTCAATATTTCTTATTACAATTGTTTTACCCTTTAATTAATGACTTGTAACTTCTTGTTGCAACCGTTTAGGGACTTCTTAACTTTTAGGTTCAACTCGGTATTTCTTGTTACAACCATTTTATCCTTTAATTAATGACTTGTAACTTCTTGTTGCAACCATTTAAGGACTTCTTAATCATTCTTCAGGGATTTCAACTTCATGAGGACATAACTCCTCAACCATGAGGAACCACGTGATGTACCACCTATCGTTGGAAATGACATGATGAGGAATATCCATCTATGTGGGTTTTACATATACTTGTAATTTTTTTCAACTTCGTATTCCTCAATCAACTTAGGACCTCGTAACCACACCTCTAGGTTTCTTATAGACTTCTTCAAAGAATCTTCCCATGAGGGCCATTCTCAAAGATACGCCATAAGGGAACCACTTTGGAGACTTCTTCAATTATACTCATTACTTCTAGAGACTTCTAGACTTCTTCTAAAGTTGACATCATTGACAATCAATTTTCCAACATATCATTCATTGTTTGGGTTGATCCCTGGATCACCACATGGTATCAAAGTAGGCACTTCTTGCCCTGCTTGTTTTCTGAGTAGATGTATACTTGTCTCGTTGTGTGTTTAATTTGGCCCAAGTATCATGATTCAAATCCTGCGATAGGTTTGGATGGTGCAAATTTGATCTCATGCATGTGTGTGAGCTTTGTTTGCGGCAAAGACGTGAATTGTTGTGTCTATAAATGTAGTCTCCATGTGTTGGATCTCATAGGACATGATCAATTGTTTTCCAAGATTAAATTTGGTTTGATTATCGAATATTAACAATCATCCCTGGATCTCTACACGCTCAACAAATACTGTAGGGTCTCATCACTAGGGTTGTAGCAAGTCCCATATTCTTCTTGAGATCCTTTTTGTCCATTTGAGATATTTGTTAGAGGCTAATCAAGCATTCTCATAATCGATTCTAAACATGTTTCCTATGTGGCAGCTTGATCACCACCTTCATGCATCACATGAATGAGTTCTTGCGCAATGGTTGACACCTCCTCTTCGATAGTTGTTGCAATCCTTAATCTAGGAATATGGCCAGTATTCCCTAGAGACCTGTCGCGATCTGTAGTCCCTTTGGGTGTGGAAGATTCTCTAGATTGCTTCTTTATCTACATGGATATGTAGCCTTCCTTTGTAAATCTATAATTAGTGAAGAACTCATAGGTATTTCAAACACTTGAGGTATGCAATATCAACCCAGTTTCAACAGGATTCTTCCACCTGATGTCAAACCAGGGATATAAATGATTGATTTCAGTAACTTCATATCAATATCGGATTAGACCAGACTCTTATTAGATCAATATCTGATTAGAATCATGTGAGGTCTCTTATGGCAGTGTTTTCATACCTATACTTTATCTTAATAGGCCCTCAGATCTTCTGTAGGGTCCACAGGTTCGACGTCCATAATTGAAAATGTTCAGCAGCCTCGACTGACTCTATGTTTGTTCCCTATTATGATAACCTAGACACACTCATTTATTTGTATCCACACCCTTACATAGTACTCCTATATTTGTACAGCGTGGAGATCATATCGTGTCTAAAAAAGAGAGGCGAGTGGAAGCAGAAGGAAGGAAGAGATTGTTTCATGTTATTGGGTCACACGACCTGAGACTTTGGTATCAATGAAGGTTGGGGCACTGGCATGTTGCAGCTCCCTAAAATTACCCAATAGATATCTACTCATGATCATGTTCCCCAAAGGTCTAGTGCATTTCCAACAGAACATGGGCTCTTACAACGCAGTGGCCATCACTGCACTGAGAAACCAGCTTCCATGAACCCAACAAGTCACCCAATCCTTTCTTGGAGCCTCTCCCTCTATTGATTCCTCCCTTCTTTTCAAATATTTCATTTCAATGCGCGCCTCTGAGATCTAAGCGTACAACTCATTGACACATGTGCTATGTTAGATGGGTTAAAGGATCTGCTAGCTCAAGTGTCTTTGTAAATTCAGAATTATATTGTGATTTGATATGCTCCACGTACATGTGCGGCATTGTTGGGCATCTTGACTTTCCACCAATTTTATGGGAAATGTATTTTAGCCTCTCTGCCCCATCTCTCTGGCAGATATTTAGTTTTTGGTGGTCTTCGTGGTTTCATAAATCTCTTATTTCTTACTACACTTGTGGTTGCATAGATCTTTGTTATTGATGGGAGTATTCCTCCTAGCTTCATGAGCATTCATTTATTGGGATTTTTGTGTTCCTTTAATGCATTGGAATCATGTTTATATTCAAAAGGGAGATCCATCTCACAAGATGTTGCGCCTTTTGAAGGGTCGACCTTCCATGCTTCAAGTGACTCATGGCATAATTGTTTGTCACTAAATTATATTTTGGAGATTATAAGTAGTATTTTTTCCATAACTCTTCAATGAAACCTCCATTTTATGTCTTGTTTGAGGCATTGAGAAGGTCATTTCACTCTCTTTCCAATTGTTGGTCGCATGTCACATTTTATTCCTTTTTTAGATTCTTGTTTTTTCTCATGGGCATGGTAAATTAAAAGAATTGATTCCTCTATTGTAAATGGGTACGTAAAATGGCCTTTTTTGTCGAGAGCTATATCGATGATTGTTTTCCATGATGGTTATTTATGGCATCTCTCTTTCTACACCTTTGAGTAGTGGATTTTGTGCCACTCATGAAAATAGTTTTAGGAGTGTAACCAGGTATTTGTTTCGATGTATTGTGTTGTTACTAGAGATTTATTTGGCTGCAACAGAGAAATTCCTAGCACATTTTCAAGTAAATAATGATTGAATATGAGGATGTTTTACCCTAATCTTAGTGAGCCTTCCTATAATCCAAAATAATAAATAAGGAGTCATAATCTCTTCTATTAAATCCATTTAAATAATAAGCATGGATGGTATATCAAGATGAACAAAATTGAGGAAAGTAGTCAGGTATCTAATTTTGATAAATATGACTCCCTCTTCAATAGAAGTAGGACAAAGGATTCATTTATATTGTGAATTAATTGTGAAATATAAACAAGAAATCAAAGTACAGACCTTATTTTTGCTCACATCAAAACAGAAGAAAAACAAAATTGAGGAAAGTAGTCAGGTATCTAATTTTGATAAATATGACTCCCTCTTCAATGGAAGTAAGACAAAGGATTCATTTATACTGTGAATTAATTGTGAAATATAAACAAGAAATCAAAGTACAGACCTTGTTTTTCCTCACAACAAAACAGAAGAAAAACAAAATTGAGAAAAGTAGTCAGGGGTCTAATTTTGATAAATATGACTCCCTCTTCAATAGAAGTAAGACAAAGGATTCATTTATACTGTGAATTAATTGTGAAATATAAACAAGAATTCAAAGTACAGACCTTGTTTTTGCTCACAGCAAAACAAAAGAAATATTGTACTTTCATGAATGCTTTGAACTAATTGCAACATAAGTAGTACTAAATTGCAATCTCTACAATATAAATGGATGTAATTGAAGAAGAAAGGTTAATGTTAACATATGAAAAAAAACACAGAAAATACATAATTTAACAAACAAAATTTCAAAATCTCCTCGTTTCTGAAAAATATTTTTAATCAGAAGACTCTTATTACATTCAAGCTAAAAAAAACTCACATTGTTAACCCCCTTCTTGTTAAACTCAGCACAAATTGAAATGTGAAATTCAATTGAATCCCTCGATATCCTTTCATTAAATCCCCGTCATGGGTGCTTGCTTGAGTTGGCATTTGTGTGAACTCATTGGCACATCCTTTCAACACTTGGAATTTGACTCTACACCCTTGGGCTACCTCCATCATCACTTGGATGCATTTCATGGTTTTGGTATTGCATCTAGATGATCAACGTATGTGTATATATTGGTGAAATCAACGTTGGGCACTTGGCATTCTTTTTTCGATGCCTCAGATTTAAATTTTTCATTACGGGAAATATCCCACATGCACAAGAAAAAAATAAATTTGCTCTTTATATATCCAAGTGCCTATAATTCCTTTCAACACATTGAGTAGTTAACCATGCAACTTGTGGGATTCCTCCTTCATGCCTAAAACTTGGACTTGGGTTCATATGTGACTTTGATTGGATGATGACTTGACTTGGAGATTGGTTGCGACTTTGGGTTTGGATACAAAGAGCATAATTTCATAAAAATGATAAAAAACTATTATTTAAATATAATAATAATTTTTTAAACCACTTAACTTATGGGTAACAAAACGAAATTGACATTTTTAAGCTAAGCAAGAAGCTAGGAACCTCAACCCAAAGGAAAATAATAAATACAAGACTCATAGGATTAAAAACTTCATAATGATAGGAAACTGACTAAATTTGCAAGTTTTGGAAAAATCATTAAATAAATACTTTCTAGATAGGAAAAATGGAAGGTTTCGGGTAATTTTTAATGAAAAGGTCAAAGAATTTTAACAATAAAATTTATTTATTTAACATTAGGCTCCATATGGGGATGGTTCTTTCCTGTAAAGTTCCAAGAACTACAGACCACGTGCCTTCATCCTTTTGCATTTTGAAATCTGAAAATCAAACTTGTCTCTGTCAACCTCTAAAGCCTATCACTTTACCTGTATATGCTTTGAGACCCATCTCTATTCTCTGATTTAAAACCCTTCTACTCTCTACAACTAAAAATAATTTTCACCAGTGCCTCCATTGGGCTATGGAGTCACGATTCTCCTACTTTACTACACACCAAATCAAGCTAAAAACAAATGCTCAAATATCGAGCTTATTTATATACACTCCTCCTAATATAATCATCTCATTCACCTTGATCAATTATATGCATACTTCCAGTGAAGCCAACAAAGTATTTATTCATTGATACAGTCATATCTTTCACTTCCAACTATTTGAGCAACAAGAAGTATGGATGACTGAAAATCAATATGTATCTTACATCCATACTTAAAAGATCATAAAAAACTAGATGCACTTGATGACTTAAGAAAAAATTCCAAAGGATCGTGGGAACTATGAAGGATTACCTTTTCATGATTCCAATGACTGAGTTGTCGTTGCACCATTTTCTCTGCATTCTTGTTTAAGATAAATTGTTCAACTTGATATTCTTGTTTATTATTCACAAAGTTTGTATAATCAGACTCAAAAGACAGTAGTGTCTCTATCTAAAACTCTTCATTTTAATTACTATATATGTCATATACTTCTGCATACATGAATGTAGAAACCTAATCTTTAAAACCTTCATCCAAGTCTATATAGATGATAGACATATCGTCTAATCCTTTGTTGCAATTATAATCAAAATTTGAAACTTGCAAATCTTGAGTCTTCATGTACTCTTGATCTAGTATAAATCTTGAGCATATGGTTTTAGACAAAGTTTGAAAATTTTCAATTTCAACATTATACACATCAATGAAATCTCTTCTATTGTGAAATTCATTGATAATGAGTGTTTGTACTATTGATTCTTTAGTTGGCTATTCTGAACTGGTTTTCTCTTCCAAAGGATATACTTCTTTAACTACATGGATATCAATTTGTACAAATAGATCATGACTTTCGTCATCTAAGGCAGGAAAAGGAACTACATCTTGAAAACTTACAAGTATAAAATTATTCAGAGGAACTTCTTCGTCTTGACTTTCATTGTTGTAACTAGTAGGTACGTGTTGATTTGAATTATCATATGTTTGGTCGTTAAACCCTTCATTGTTACTACTGTCATAAAAATGATATTCATCATCTTGAAAGATTTTTGATGTTTCTTCTTCATCTTCATGTAGGTTTGTTTGATCTTCTTGAAGGGAATCGTCTTGCTTTGAAAATTCTTCTTCAGGATGGTCATTTTCATAGATCTATTCTGTGAAATCTATATTACAACAATCTTAAAAAAGGATCTCTACTGAATAAATCCTCTTGCAATGATTATGAAATTCTATATGAAATTCTCTTAATGAGGAAATGCTAGAAGGAGATAGAGATTTATAACATTGTATTGCATCACCTCCTAGTGAAAAAATGAACAACTTCATCAACATATCTTAATTAATAATGCCCAATTGATCCATACATTGATGAAATTCCAATAGATGTTGAGCAGGATTATCTTCTTTCTCTTCTCTAAACCTTGGCAAGTATTCATTCCATTTATCCGCATGAGGCATTTGATTTGGATAACCAAGAATACTTGAAAAATTGAAAGGTGAAAACCTTGCAGCGATCCAAGCAACAAATGAAAGTGACATTCTGAAAACAGTGGATGGATTCTTCTGACCATGGAGTCGTTAGGTGAAAGATATGTAACCTTCTGTTTATTACTATTTCTTGTTCACCATCAAGAAATAGATCTGAGCTCTGTCATACACCCATGGAAAAAAAGTAGCTTTGTTCCTTCATCCTTGGCAACGGCGCCAAAAAATGTTGTTACTAAAGATTTCTCTAGATATAATAGAGAAATGCCTAGCACATTTTCAAGTAAATAATGATTGATTATGATTATTTTTTACCCTAATCTCAATGAGACTTTCTATAAGCCAAAATAATAAATAAGGAGGCATAATCTCGTCTATTAAATCCATTTTCATCATAACCATGGATGATTGATCAAGATGAACAAAATTGAGGAAAGAAGTCTAATATCTAATTCTAATAAATCTAACTCCCTCTTCAATAGAAGCAAGACAAAGGATTCATTTATACTACGAATTAATTGTGAAATATAAGCAAGAAATCAAAGTACAGGTGGTGTTTTTGCTCACAACAAAATAGAGGAAATATTGTACTTTAATTAATGCTTTGAACTAATTGCAACAAAAGTAGTACTGAATTGCAATCTCCACAATATAAATGGATGTAATTGAAGAAGCAGGGTTAAGTTTAATGTATGAAACAAAACATAGAAAATACATAATTTAATAAACAAAAATTCAAGATCTCCTAATTTCTGAAAAATACTTTTATTCATAAGACTCCTATTACATTCAAGCCAAAAAACAAAACCTCATGCTATTAACCCCCTTCTTGTAAAACTCAGCGCAAATTGCAATGCAAAATTCAATTCAAGCCCTCAATCTCCTTTCATTAAATCCCTGTCATGGATGCTTGCTTGAGCTAGAATTTGCATGAACTCACTGGCACATCCTTTCAACACTTGGCATTTGAATCTACACCCTTGGGCGACCTCCATCTCACTTGGATGCATTTCATGTTTTTGGTATGGAATCTAGATGATCAACAGATGTGTATATATTAGTGAACTCAATGTTGGGCACTTGGAGTTTTGTTGTCGATGCTTGGCATTTAGATTTTGCATTATGGGAAATATCCCACATGCACAAGAAAACAATAAATTTGCTCTTTATATATCCATACGCCTATAGTGTCTTTTGACGCGTTGAGCACTCACCATGCAACTCGTGGGCTTCCTCCTTGGTGCTTAACACTTGGACTCAGGTTCATATGTGACTTTGATTCGGTGATGACTTGACTTGGAGATTGGTTGCAACTTGGAGTTTGGATACAAAGACCATAATTTTATAAAAATGATAAAAAAAAAACTATTATATAAATATAATGATAATTTTTTAAACTACTTAACTTATGGGTAACAAAACCAAAACTTATGGGTAACAAAACCAAAATGAATTTAGCATTTTTATGATAAGCAAGAAGCTAGTAAAATTAATCCAAAGGAAAATAATAAATACAAGACTCATAGGATTAAAAACTTCGCAGTGAAGGAAAACTAACCAAATTTGGAGCTTTTGGCAAAATTGTCAAATAAATACTTTTTGGATAGGAAAAATGGAAGGTTTCGGGTGATTTTTAATGAAAAGGTCAAAGACTTTTAACAATAACATTTCATGTTCTAACATACTTCCTTGTTTCGCAGTCTCTTAGAACTCGCCACTTTGGAGTGTTTCTTGCTTAGGTTGTTTTTCATCTTTTCTCCCTTTAGTTCGTACTCCATACTTTAGTCATCAGTTGTGACATCCATTTCCATCATCTTTTCCACTCAGTTCAGCATTGTGGGGGGTGGTTTGCAATGCTTCCTTGGGTGATTCCTTATGCTTCACCATTTTGTTTGATATAAACCATTTTTAAGATTGATCCTCATATCGAGCATCGATTCCTATTTTGACTCAGCGGTCGCAACGGCTTGTGCCCCATGCAATCTGGTGAGATGGATTAGCGTCCATAAGGACACTAATATTATGATGTTTTTGTTGATTATACATGAGTACCTCATCAGGGTTTCTGATTCGAGACTCATTTCAAATGATCAGTTTCTTTGCTTCAGAAGTTTTAAATTTGGATTTCTACATGTATCTTTCATGGTGTTGACAACTTGGGGTTAATTGGCCCTCTTTAGATTTTCGGCCATACTTCATGTGTGGATATTTTAGAGTCCATAGGCCTAATTTCTCCTTTGATGGTTGATGTTGTTTTCTTATGTTTGGAGCCTTTGATCTAGTTCTTCACCAACACCTATTTTTGAAGCATTTATGTGATGGTTGTTAGTGTTTTCCATTCTCATGCCTCTACAACCAATCCTCTTTTTCTTAAAAATGAAACCATGTTCTTTGAGGTTACTTGGCCCTCTTCTTTAGAGTTTTTCCATACTTCCCGATTGGAGATTTCAATCTCTTCAGGCCTCATGTTATTGTTTTTCGATGCATGTTTGTGGGATCTTCTTTCGTTTCATCTCCAACACCATTTTCAACACTGGAATTTTTCTCTCTTTTGGAGAGGAGCTTTTTCCTACGGGTTTTTCTCCTTTTCTCCAGTTATGAGAGTTTGTACATGGGTACCTTATCAGGCCTTATTGTCAAGACCCATCTTTGTTCTTATTTGTTCCTCCCTACATTTTTATTATGGGGGGGTGTTGGTGTGTTTGTTTAGATTGTATCTATTTCTAAACACATGACAACTATGTGAGTTAAGCTCGCATAGATTCTTTCAACTACCCAACTAATATTAGGTGTTTGTTGGGCCTCCTCATTTCTATAAATTGTGAATCTTTCCTTGTAATTAATGACTCATTCATATTCATATTAATAGATTATTATCTGTTAGTATGAGGATCATTCATGATCCGGGTTGATCCCTAGATCACCACACCATTTGTGTTAGTGATGTCAAGGATTTCATAACTATTATGTATTGTTGCATTGGTGTTCAGCCTTATCAAGGATGTTGAGATGAACTCTCTAGTTTCTACTTATATTATATTGTCTTTCTTAAACCCTTTGACGTCGGTTAGGTGACTTTATTGTATTGTATATCTTCATCTTTCAATTTACATGCATTTAACATGTTGAACTTAGTGTGAATTTTGAGTTACAAGTATGCATTTTGTTATAGTCGTCATCTCAATAAGATTTGACTGTCATTGAATTGGTCCATTAGTTCTATTGGTTTGTATGGTCTAAAGCAATTTTGGGTCTTTTCAATGGATTTATGTTCTCATGCACCAAGGTTTTGTGCCGAGGGGCATATGAGGGTTTTTAATCTTTAGAGTATGTTGAAAAGAGGGAAGCTTTCAGACCTCTTGCAAGCCCTTATTTCCTTTCCATCCTTAACATCATTTAATTCAAAGAGAAGTTGAGGGGCATCTTTAATAAGAGACTGTAAGGAATGGTAAAAACTCTATTTTCTTTTATGCTTGGGTTTTCAAGTGTACATTTAGTCAAGTATTTCTTAAAATCTAAATGATAAAAATAACTCTAGGATTCATCATGCCTTGTACTCTTTTATTTTAAAGAATCACAATGGTATTTGGGATAAATAATTTCACGGGAAAATTGTCAGTTGCATTCTTGCTAAGATTGGTTCTAAAAATATAAAGTCGTATCTAGCATCAACATTGACTTTTCTAGATTAATTGTCTAATTTTGTTTATCAACATGTTACATAGGGTTTATATTTTCTAGCAGAGGATTTAGAGGATCCTTCCTCAATTGATGTTAAAATTCTTGGTATATCGTAGTCTTTATACACTCATGTTGACGATTTTGGTAAACACAATAGTGATATTCAAGATCATTTTACAAAGGAATTTGCAGTAAAGGTGAATGATATCGATGGTTCTAATTTTCATGTTGGGATTTTAGAGAATGTTTTGAAGCATTCAGTCTCTAAGGAATCTATGATTCCAAGAGGAAGACATAATCTTGGCATTTCCAACATTATTCATCATGAATAGGAACTTCAATCTGAATTTACAAGTTCAAATGCAAAAATATCTACTAGTGTATTTGACATGGTAATTAATTATGAAAAATGATCTCATTAGGTGATCACGATTACTACAGATAGTAAGAGGTCCAAAATTTTCTCTAACTTGGATTAATCAATGTTTTCTAATGAGGAGTTCAAAAAAAATTGCAAGTTACGGACTCAGAGAATGTACAATTTTGAACCATTCAGACTAAAAGTTAGATAAATAGAGATGGTTTTGCACACTAATATTATTAACTTGAACCCCCGGATGGGGTGATAGAGGGCTCATCGCGGTACGAAGGGGAGGGTGGCACAAACCAACACAGCATGCTGGCACGTGATGAGCGCATGCAGCATCCTACCACCCTCCCGAGAATTTAATGGCGTTTATTGTGATTAGAGGGGGCATTAACACCGCACTCCCGTAGGCTCTCCCTCACAAGTGAGTTATACGATGGATTCACCATCGTTGTTTGTCATTTCTCCCTGACGAGTGCCCGCACAGCTCCTCTGGTTGCGGCACAGGCAAGAGGTCCCCCCTGTCTTCCTCCTGCGTTGGTCATTGTTCTACTGCATTTTCCTACACACTATCAGTGCAATGAAACGCCCCTGAGGACGGCCGAAACGGGGCTCTCCCTGGAAGCCCCATCGACCTCCGGTCACACCTCCCATCTCTTCATCCAGCGAACCCACCCCGCATCCTCAGTCTGATCCTAGACCTGCCACTGTGATCGAACCATTGGTTGCCTCCAGAGCTACTCCCTCCTGCTCGCCCAACTCCCTCCCGCGCCACCCTTTCGATTCCTTGGTAATGTTTCAGTCCTCTCCACCCCTCCCCAGCCCAAGCAGCGAGCCTCCTCGGGAAGAGACTGAGAAAATTGAAAGGAAGCCACCTGGCTCTTTTGATAGTGTTTACCTCCGTGACCGGATGCGCATCACGAATGATCTCGTGTTCGAGCTTAGGCGGGAGATGGCAGATCTTAATTACCGCCTCCAGGCCTCAGATGTCAAGGTGGAGAGATGTCTCCAACTACTCTCATCCTTGCAGGGGGCTCTAACTGAAGAACAGGTTGCAGAGATGCCCAGGAAAGCATCCGATGATGCTACAAATGGACTACCGCACAATGCCCAACGCCCAGTCTACAGGGAGTCAGCGGAAAAAGAGCATGTCAGCCAAGCTACGGGGGTCGAGCGCGACGTGGCAAGCGAGCCAGTTTATGAACCCACCTTCATTGAGGAGGAGCCGTGGCCTGGGGACCTTGCTCCTAAGTGGCCAACCTTCTCGCCAGGTGTTTAGTTTAATTGCTTGTTATGGGTCGGTTCACCAGTCTCTTGGTCTCAGTCATAGTTCAGTATAAACTCAGTCTTTACACTTTTACTTTTGACTGTATGCATTCTGAACTAAAGAGGTAGCCTGGGAAACAGGACTGGTTTCCCCTCTGTTGGGTCAGTCCAGCATTCCCACTTCTGAACATGTTTTTATTTTGAAACTTCACTGCAGTATAGCAGGACCTTTATATATATTACTTCTTATTTACAAAAAAAAAATATTATTAACTTGAAATTAAAATTTAATTATTATAAATGACACGAAATTACAGCTTCTCATTAATACCTTGTATATCCATATAATCAATTAAACAACCCAAAACAAAGATCTCTATATCTACTAGCCTTATAAAATTATTATTAATTATCATAATATATGTTTGATTTTGGCGAAATAACTATAAATATCACAAATTCAATATAACTCAAGTTAATATTAATAATTTGGTTCTCTTAAAAATTCAAAATACCTTTTACAAATTCATATATTATATAATATATATTAAAAAAAAAATATTTGCAATTTCACTATATCCATCTTTTTTTAAATAAAATTTCTTAATTTTCCTTATCAATTAAAAGAAAGAAACTTAAACATATTTTGAGCTATTTCCCATATATATGTAAAATATCAACAATTAATCATTGTCAACTTATATATATATATATATATATATATATATATATATATATATATATATATATATATATATATATATATATATTACAAGAAAATCTCTACAACTTATAGGGGCAAATAACTAACCATATTACAAGGAAAATCTCTACAACTTATAAGGGCTTAAATAACTAACCATGGCCACATGGTTGGTAACTCTGCAAAACTAGACCTATGAGTGCTTTATTTTTTTCATCCGCGTGACTAATAACTTTGAAAGACTCTACAAATTATCGTTACAAATGTTTTTTAATATAAAAAACAACAAATAACAACAATCATAATAACAAGGTAGCATGAAAGACTCCATTGGATCAGTTTTGTTGAAACTTTGACCTATAAGCTCCCATTGAACAATCTGCACCTTGGACAGAGAGTTCCATCACTCTCTCATTTCACAAGGATCGCAATCGTTGATGGAATTCAACAACCTCATCACCATTGATTCATACACAGTCCACGACAGAATAATGGAGTCTGGTTGCGTGCCTTTGTGCAACTTGTTAGTGTCCTTGTTTTTAAATTATGGTCATAAGTGTGTTAAGAATTTGCAAAAGTCATGCCTTGATCTTGGGAAGAAAAATGCATTCCTATTTTGAGTTATTAAGTGTGTGATAGTTGGTCATGAGTCTAAAATAGTTTCCATAAGATTTGATATGGTATGTCATAAAAGAGTCAAGTCATAAATCAAAGGTCTAGGGGAAGTGTTTTCAAATGATATCATGAGTCATAATGACATATTATAAGAAATATGAGGCCATCATAAGTCATCATGTTGTATGTACTAATATTCCAAAGTGGTTTTCATATTTGTCTTGTAAAGGATCACACATTGTGTAAGTTCGTTGTGCAAAGATTGGCGCTACCCAAACTGTCAAATCATTTCAATGGTCTAATGAAGCTTTCAAATTGGGATTTCTTGACATGTGAAATTATTTCCCTCCCCTTTTTTCCATGAAAAATCTCTCCCTCATCAGTTACATTCCTATGCCATAGTAGATTTCAGAAGACTCGCATGCTACGCAAGCCCCATTCATCGCGTTATGCAAGCTATGTTCATAGCGCTACGAAAACTATGTTATTACGCTACGCATCACCTGACTATAAACCCTAGCTTTGTCTCTCACTGTATAAAGTTCAATGCCTTAACCCTAGCCATCGAACTTATTTTCCTCCATAGTCACAGTGTTTTCAACATATATCTGTAGTATGGAAACTCAAGGGAAGAAGAAATACAATAAGGGAGGGAGCGTTATAATATTTGAGCCACATAACTTACAATTAGTAAACTTTGATCCAGCAATTAGGGTTTCTTTTGAGCAAGTCAGATGTATGAGATTTTGTGAGAAAAATTAGGGGTATAATTTGCAGCTGACAAAGGATTTTTCCCTCAACTTCAATGGTGTCTAGACAGAGATTGTTGATCTTACTTTCTAGGTGTCAGAGGAGACAATAGTTGTTGCAACTGAAATTCTAGTTCAAGGGAATAAATGGTTCAAAGGTATGCCCCTTGATTCCATCTTCTACACTAAATTCTTGAAGACTAGGTATAAAAAACAAAGTTTTGGTACTACCATTCCAAGAGAATGCATATTGGAACACTATGAAAAACTATTAATAGTGATTCAAAGATATTTCACCTGTGAGGGCAGGTTTTATAGAGTAGATTCATACCATATTAGGATTTTGATGCATTTCATGGGAAAAAACCCTTTGAATTTACCTTTTTACCTATACAGAATCATAGGTAAAATTTCAGACAGAGTGCAGGCTAAGGCTAATCAGGTTAAATCCAATTGTTTCATTTCTCTTTGGTGAAATTACTGGTGTTGGAAGAACTTAAGAAATTAAACAAGGATTGGGATTATTTCCTAGCTTCAACAAGGATTGCTTTAGACCCCAAAGGAGATACTCCCATATCAACTAAAAATACATCTCCTTTAGTACCTGGGGAGTCTAATAGGAGGGAGAAAAGGTCTACAAAATAGGACCGTGGGAAAGGAAAAGAAGTTGAAGGTACTTCACCAAGACAACAAGCTAAGAAGAAAGGCATAAAATTAGACTTTGTTGATGAGGTTGCTGAAACACCAAAACTTAGCATTCCAATTACAATATCATCATCCAAAATATTACCTACCATGCACACACAATCTGTTGAAAATACAACTCAAGGTATTGGTAAAGATCAGTTTCAGACAGGTGAAAAGGATGAAATAATTGAATAATTGCAAGAACACCTTAAGAAAGTGCATCATGCCATAGCACAGTTCCATAATGAACACATGGAGATGAAGAAGAAGCTTGTTGAAAGGCTCTTGAGCATTTCAAAACCAAAATATGTATCAGTGTCAAAGATAGAATCAGCACCAATAATTCCACAAAGTTCTAAGGGAAACGGTAAAGAGATAGTAGTTAAGCAGAGTCCTACAACAATGGAGCTTCCCAAGCCTACAACTCCTTTGACAAGATATTCAGTTAGAAATTGATTTCAAAACACAAGTCTACAGAAGAAAGACATGCACAGGACTAGTCTATAGCAATTGAAAATATCCATACCTCACTTGGAGAAGGTGAGAGAAATGTCAAAAGGTTCAACAAACAATTAAGAGAACCACAAGATTTGATCATTCAACTCAGGGAAGAGAACCGAACAACAAGGAAAAACTTTGATAAACACCTTCATGAGTGTGGACTAGCCATCTCCAATGCTTATGCAACTATTTCCAATTCCCAGTCAAAGTTAAGAAGAAATTCACTTTTGCATAGGCAAGTGAAGAAACTAAAAAGAAATAATTTTTCATTGAAGAAAGAAAATAGGACTCTGAAACTAAGGATGAAACAAACAGAAGTTGATGATGAATACAGAGGAAAGTTAGACCTGCTTGCAGAGGTGGCTGAAATATAGAATCAATGATTTCCCAATTTTTTCTTTTTTATCAGTAAAGGGATAAAGTGTTTTCATATTTTTTTTCTGGAAAAGAATGTTGCAGAGAAATTGTGTAGCGTCTCACGCTACGCAAGTGTTGTAAGTATACATTTGATGAAAAAATGGAGGGTAATTCTTTTGGGATGATAGAATGGTCAGTGCTAGCCTCTAGAGACCTTGTATCTACCAACTGTGTGAAAACAAATGAAGAAAAACACCCAATCCGTAAACTCGTTATGCAACTATTGTAGCTCACATTTACACAACGAGTTGTAGCAGCTTGCTACACAAACATGCCAGGGATCCAGGACATCATTCGAATCAACCCCAAATTCATCTCCAACTATACTAAGTGACTCACATCAATCCTAGAGTTTGAGAGCATGACAAAGACTATTTTTTTTTTTAAATACTCTTATGTAATTAATATGGTCAAAACAAACTTCTATTTTTAGTGGATAATTTAAGTTTGTTCCTATTTTAGTGTAACTAGATCTAAAAATGAAGGAAGGTGGTTAAAGTTCAACTTCCTTAGCTTAGGTATGGATTGTGCCTTTATATTGGATCATTTTGAATGTACAAGGGGTGGGAAGAAGCATAGAGGACATTTTGTCTTGAATACTTTGTAATCTTTCTGAAGTTTAATGAAATATTAGTGTAGGAGTACAATGTTATTCATACCAAAGATTTTCGTGGTGGTGATCTGAAGTGTGTGTTTCTCTCTCATGTATCTATTTCATGTTTTCTTTTCTCATTTCATCTGCAACCTTTATATACTTAAAATGGAAAGCTAATTGTATGGAATTCATTTGATATTGATGCTTTAGATTCAAGAAATTTAAGTATTGTTATCTCTTCTTAAATCAATCAGAATTCATCATAGTTGTTGCTCTAAATGTAGTTATTTGTTTTCTCTTTCTTCCATTATACAACAAGAATATTTTAATTAAAATATTATCACCTAATAGCCTTTGCTTCTTTGATAGTTCTACCCACCAGTCACTGATAGTTCCATTTGCTTCAAAGTTGACTCCATTGCCCAGGAGATTCCTCTTCCTTCCTGCTAGCAACTTTATAAATATATTTATTTATTGAAGGAATAGCCATTGATCCTTAAGATAAAATTTATCTTTCATAGACCAAGTGATAAGAGAGATCCCTCTCTAAACTAAAAGGGCTAGTTTCAATTCTAAAGTGGTTTTGTGGTTACCTTTGTGATTTGCTTTCTCAGCTGAGCAATTTATGGAGTGCTAAGATTTTGGCATTGCTTCTGGGGAACGAAAGTGAAATTTTCCCTAGGAAAGAATGACAAAGTTTCAGACCCGATTCATGAGGGTAATAGAGGATCATACATAATACTCACTGAAAACTTTACCCAGGTGACTTCATTGTTAAAGATCAGTTGAAAAAATGTAATATCATTGAGAAATCCTGGCTCCAAAAAATATTCTCCCTAGGAGAAACCTAGATCTAGAACCTACAGCGTATGTGGTTGATCCTGAGAAGCTCCTACACAAGAGAAAAGAAAAGGCATCACAGTCAGGTATTTTCCTGGATGGAATTTCATCATTGCCTAAAGACGGAGTAAAGAGCATTGATGGTCTTGAGTTTGAAATTAAATTCGAGCAAACTTTGTTTAGATCTAAGTCGGATTCTGACTCAAGTGAAATTTTGTTTGATGAGAAGAAGTTTCAATCCTTTATTATTGTTGTCCCTATTCAAACTGTAGTGATTCCTAATTGTTGATGTTTCGACAACATCGGGAAGACATTCTCTAAAGATAATAATTAATAATATAATTATTAATGATTATTATATATACTATATAATAAGTAAATGATAATAATAAATAGTTATTGATTATTCAAGGTACGCATCCTTTCATGGATGGTCACCTTATGTTCCCTATATATGGAATACTCATTATTGTAATAATATTTTGAATATCTCTCATATCTCATATGAATAAAAACCAACATGGTATCAGAGAGCAGGACTGAGCTCGACTCCCTAAGAGGAGGACCCAGGAAAACGAAAGAGATAACTTTCATCTTCCCATGTTCATACTCAAAGAATGTGCATCCATGGTTCCCAGCTATGGGATTCGAAATTAATGTTGATTATGTCTTGTTATGGGAAATCATTCACTATACTGAAATGTAGCAGCAAAGTGAGAAACCTAGATGAAAGAGTCAGCAAAGAAAATTGAAGTGAGAAGACACGGGTCGCAGAGGGCCTGAGGCTGGTCTTGATTTTAAGGCAGGAAACATTATTGAATAAGTGCATATAATGGTCCATCATTGACGAGTAACCATATTGGACCATATAAACTTGCATAGGATGCCACATTGTGGTCGGATACAGTCTTCTCTGCTGACTGGATTTTGTCAATATGTGTGGAAAACCTAACCGAAAGATTTTTTTTGGCGAAGGGCATAGAATAAACCAACCATCATGGCATTTTCATGAATAATGCAATGGCTACTGCAGTGAGGACCATGGGAACTGTCGTAGTGTCCATGTAAGATCTGGATTCTAGCACTTCCACCATGACTTCCTTCTTCTTGTTGGGTTTCCTACTGTTCTTCATATGCATGAATTTTCTCCTCATAATTTGGCTTGGGGAGTCTGCATTTGCATTTGTGTGTATAAAGCTCTGAAATTTCCATTGTAATCTGTTGGAGATCAGAGATCTCAACATTTCAATTTATTGGGACTATAGAGAATAGAATTTTGTAGAAAATTTGCAAAGACAACAAGTTCGAAAGAGATCAAAACATTTCAATCCATTCATATTGTTGGCATGTACAGTGATATGGGCCTCAGAAAGTGTTTTTTTTTTTGGACACATATGACTCTAATACGGAAGTTTCACACTCACACAACACCTATAAGTTTGACCTCCCATTGCAATGTTCTATGTCTCCGTCGATGCTCATTTAATGCAAGCGGAAGTGGAAGCCCGAGCTGTCTTTAATGGTCAAATGATTAGGCTGACTCTGCAACAAAAATTTAATGACCATCACAATCTTCGAATTGTTGACTTTGGATGATCCATTTGTCTAGCTATGAGTCAGTGAGCTATGGGAGAACATGATTGGGTTTCTGTTGGAAATATATAAACATGGATGGGATGTCGTTGTGGCAATGTTATTCGATCAATATTTATCCACATTTGTAGCTATATGGGCAGCCATTTGTAGAATCTGTTTCTTTGAGAGAATACACAAATTCTTACATTCTTTGAGAGAACTCAAGGCTTGGACAAAGAATATTTGAAGATGGGAAGATCTCCTTGTTTTGATGAAGTTGGGGTGAAGAAAGGTCCATGGACTCTAGAAGAATATATTGCACTTGTGTCTTATATTCAAGAACATGGGCTAGGGAATTAAGATTTGCATATTTATACCACCTTCGTCCATGTGGCCATGTACACCTCCACCTTTAATGACTCAATAAAATTCATGGATGAAAATATAGGATTCATGTGTTTATCAAGCTAGGGTTTATATTACTAAGAAGAGTAATGTTATACAAGCGCCTTTGATTTGATGGTGTTGATGCTTTGCTCATTATTGCGATCAAAGAGGTATCAAATAGGTCACACAAGTGGTGGCCATAGAGGGTTATATTGGAATCAATTATTCTGACTGTTGTTGTTGTGATGAGTCTTACTCTCTTTACATTCCGGGAAACTAAGAAATGACATGATTCTAGTTTACTCACATTCATCGTTTTTCGCTGGAATGTTGATTCTCATTTAGAGTGAAGTCCTCATAAGAATTTCAGGAACATGACTCCCGAGGAGGCCTTCACCGGAGTGAAGTCTGAAGTTAGACACTTAAGATATTTGGGTGTCCAATATGCATTCATGTACCCAAGAAGAAAAGGGCCAAGCTAGATCCTTCATGCAAAAAGGGTACATTTGTGGGGTACAATGAGTCTTTGAAGGAATACCAGATCTACATCCTTGGTTAGAGACAGATTGAGTTGAGCATAGATGTTACCTTTGAGGAGGAGGTAGCCTTCATGAGATCTAGAGGATCTCACATGGATATTGATAGTGAGAAACAAGAAGAGATGGTTTCTTCTCCCCCTCCATTTGATGTTCCCAGAGATATTTTAGTAGGTTAGAAGAGACCTACATGGAATCGTCAAACTCTATAAGAGGAAGAAAGACATGTATCTCCTCATGGTACAAGAGACCTAAAATATATCCGTGCTATGTCACAGCTCTGAGCCACATCATTGATTCCGAGCCTTCATGTTATGAGAAGGCATCTAGTATGGAGAGATGCCATGATGGAGGAGTATCAGTCCATCATGAAGAATGATGTGTGGTATATTGTTCCGAGACCTGAAAGGAAGTCTATAGTGACTTCCAAATGGATCTATAAGATCAAACATGCAACTAACAGAAGCATTGAGAAGCACAAAGAAATTTTTGTTGCTAGAGGATTCTCTCACGTGGAGGGAATAGATTATGAGGAGACATTTTCTCATGTTGCTCAATACACTTCTATTCGAATGATTATTTCCCTCACAACATCCATGGGTTGGAAACTACATTAGATGGATGTGAAGACAACCTTTCTCAATGGAGAGATTGGAGAAGAAATATACATCGAGCAGCCAGATGGTTTCGTCATACATGAGAAGGAGTCTCATGTGTGTAGGTTGAAGAAGGCCCTGTATAGACTCAAGCAGGCACCTTGAGCTTGGTATGCAAGGATTGATGGACACCTGATGAGTTTGGGCTTCATAAAAAGTGTTGTTGATCCCAACCTATACTACAAAATTGTTAATGGTGAGGCCTTGATTTTGGTCCTCTACGTTAATGATTTATTCCTCAGAGGTACATAGAGATTTATTATTGAATGGAAGTATCTGTTGGCCTCTGAGTTCGATATGAAGGACCTTGGTATGATTCACTACTTCTTGGGACTAGCGATGTGGTAGAGAACTGATGAGATATTCCCAAGTCAGGGGAAGTACACAGTTGAGATATTGAATAAGTTTGAGATACTGAACTTCAAGCCCGTGGCTATACCAATGATGACGAATCTAAAGAAACTAAGTGTCTCTTCTTTAGATTTTGACGAAATTGATCGGACTCTATATAGACATTTGATTGGATAATTGATGTATCTGGTTAACACCAGACCAAATATTTGTTATGCAGTGAGTGCACTTAGCTAGTTTATAAGTCAGTCGAGATAGACACACTAGATTGTTGTGAAACATGTGTTGAGATACTTGCGAGGCACAGTTTGAGATGTTCTGAGATACACTTCCATTATTGATATGATATGGCAGGAATATATTGACTCTGATTGGGCAGGGAGCGTAGTGGACAGAAAGAACACCTCCAGGTGTTGCTTCACTTTGGGATCTTCCATGGTTTCCTGGTGTAGCAGGAAATGAACTTTTGTGGCTTTGAGCACAACAGAAGTAGAGTACATTGCATTAAGTATGACAGTCCGTGAAGCAGTGTGGTTTCACAAGATCCTTGAATATTTATTCGAACATGTGTTGGATTCCACCATTATTCATTATGGTAACCAAAGTTGTGTGAAGATCTTTGATAATCCAATGTTTCATGACAAATTGAACCACATTGATATAAACTACCATTACATCTGAGACATGGTGCAGAGGAAGGAAGTATTGGTGCAGTACCTTCCTACAGATGAGCAGGTTGTTGATGTTCTTACCAAACCAAGACGAAGTTCAAGTACTTCTGTGACAGACTTGGCGTGGTAGAGAATGCCTCCCTTTTTGAGAGGGAGTGTTGATGTTTGTAGCTTCCTGAGACATTCTCCAGATCGTACTACTCTGTGACTGAGTTGAGTTGATCCGTGATGACACTTATCCGAGAAGGGATAAGTGTGGTTGAGCTTATAACCTAACGTCCCATGTGGAGAGCACATGAGAACATGTCAAGGGAGTTGACCCTTGACGTCATACACTATGGGAGTTGACCCTAGTGTTTCTAGAGGGTGGAGCCTCTAGAAGTCCACATGGAGTGCCATGTGTGACAAAATTTCTCCAG
>SNQJ01S0028993.1:86213-112885 GCA_010110895.2 Picea sitchensis
CCTAATTCCTTAACCGGAAATAGAAAACCATCGGCAAAAACCATGTGCCGAAAACCACCTAATATCATGTGGTCCCGGAAATATGTCGTCCCGGAAATATGTCGGCCTGGCGATAATATGTCATCCCGAAATCGACGAAAATATGTCGGCCCAAAAAAAAAATTTCAGGGGCGTTGCCCCTGAACCCCCCTCGCGCCCGGCGCAGGCGCTCAGGAACTACTACTCGTGCAAAGAATATAACACATACCCAACACTGATGAGAGAAAGGAGATATACTACATTAGATGACATGATGAATGATGCAATTGAAGTAGAAGTAAATTTGATGGCATCATGTTAAGATTAAATACAATCCTGAAACTTACATGAAAAAGGATCAAGAAGAATCACAACCCTCAACTTCCCATTCATCAGATGCAAAATTTGATCTAATGGGAAAAAATATGGAAAAGTTGTCCTTAGATAACAAGCCTACCATTAGAGATCAAAACGAACTTCAACTCGAGAATCCTAATTTTAGGAGGTTACCAATTAAACAGATGAGACAGAGAGACCAAAGGAATCAAGGTGATCAAACAATCAAACCCCCTTTCCAAAATAACCACGTTGATGAAATTTTTGAGGAATCACTCAAAGATAACATACATTGTTATGATAATGTTGAAACAAATGTATTCCTAACTAAAGAAGAACATGATAAATTTATCGAAGAAAATGATAATTTTATGCAGGAAATGAATGATATGTTATTAATGGAAACAAAGGAGTATAAGAAGGGGTATCAAAATGATATCATGCATTTTCAGAAGCAATATAATCTCATAAATAAAAAGGTTCTTTCAAACCCTCAAAAGGGGATTCCTCCAAAAGAGCCTTAGGCTAATTTACCCTCTTCAAGTCAGCCTAAGAAAGACAATTCTACAAAGGATGCACTGGAGAAAAGTAATCATAAAGAGGAGGCCCCAAAGAAGGTCCCAGAGACAAAAAGGGATGCAATCATCAAAGAGGTAGAGAAAACTCAGTCTTCTTTTAGTTTTGAAAGTGAGATGGAAAAGATAAAAAATTATGTAAATTTTAATGAGTTGATCAGAAATTTTGAATATAGAAGTCAAATCATCAAAATGTTGAAAATGGAAGAAGCATTTGATACTTTGAATGTGCAAGATGATCATCTTGCAATCTTGTTTGGTCCTCGGGTGGAAGAATGTGGTGATGATGGTGATGTGCCTCCATTTTATGTTAGCATTAAAGTTCATGATATGAATTTACACAATGCAATGATAGATTCAGAAGCATCTCATAATTTGATGTCAAAGGTGATCATGGAAAAACTAGGTTTGGACATCACTGGACCTTATAAAGACTTGTTCTCTTTTTATTAAAGGAAGGTAAAGTGTTTAAGATTAATCAAAGACCTAGTTGTGTCTTTATCTCAAATCCCATCAAAGAATTTGTCATGAATGTTGTAGTTGTTGGCATCCCTCCAAAGTTTGGCATGTTGTTATCCAGGTCATGGGGTACTAAATTGAAGGCTACATTACATATGGATATGTCTTATGCAACTATACCAATTTTTGGACAGGAAAGGAGGCTATACATGGAAGTATTGTTGAAATACATGGTGAGTATTCCTATTGAAAATGAGTTTGGTTCTTCAATTTTTTATAATGATATGTGCTTTGAAGAAGAGGATCCAAATGTTCTCAAAGTTACAAAGAAAGAAGATGAATATCAAAAAGCAATGAAATTTTCAAATCAACAAAATAATGAGGAAGAAAAAATGTGGAATATGAATTTTGATGGAGTTTTTAGTAAAGAGGTATTTGGAGCAGGTGTTTGCATTATCCCTCCAAAATCAAGTTCAAAACTTTTCTCTTATAAATTTGCTTTTGATTGTACAAATAATATGGTTGAGTATGAGGCATTGATCTTGGGGCTGAATACTTTGAAATATTTAGGGGGGAAAAGAATAGTTGTACATGGAAATTATGAGCTTGTGATTAATCAAGTTAAGGGCATCTATCAAAATAAACATCCTAGGATGATGGAATACTGAAATATAGTTCTTGATGTGCCTGAAAATTTCACAGAATATAACCTTTCAGTGATTCCAAGAGGACAAAAATTGATTTTTGATGCATTAGCTACTTCAACTTATGTTTTCAAGATTCCCATCTTTCCTGAAAAATAATATGAGATCGAAGTCAATCATAGACCAACAGTACCTGATAATGTCAAGTATTGGCATATTTTTGAGGATGGTAAACAAGTGGTAAGGTTTCTCCAAATGAATGATGAGTTTGCCAACACAAATATTGATGAAGAAAATTTCTTTGATCAGGAAGAAGATGCAAACATGTCTCCAAATGTAGATAGTTTCCTAAATCAAATTGTTGGTAAAGACATTGTTCAGTTCAAAAATAATGTCATCCCTAAGGATTTGGTTCCACTAGGAAAAATCCTTGACAATAACGATGTGGCAAGGCATCCCAAAGTCACTCCAAATGATGAATAAATAGAGGATTGCAATATTGGAAATAAGGAAAAACCTAAAATCATCAAACTGTCCAAGACACTTAGCCTAGAAATCAAGGAGAGATATATCAGCTTAATGAAGGAGTTTCCAGATGTTTTTTCTTGGAGCTATGAAGATCTGAAGGTGTATGAAACAAATAGTATTCAGCATGTCATTCAAATTAGAGATGACCAAAAACCATTCAAACATAAATTGAGAAGGATTAATCCTTAGATGTTGCCACTCATTGAAAAAGAGGTAAGAAAATTGTTTGATGTCAAGATCATAGTATCTTTGAGATTCTCTAAATGGTTGGCCAACTTAGTTCCTGTCAGAAAGAAAAGTGGTGAAATGAGGTTGTGTGTGGATTTTCAAAAATAGGTTTTCCTCAAAGATAACTATCCTCTTCCCAAGATGGAATACATTTTGCAGAAAGTGGTTGGGTCACAGAAAATGTCAATGCTAGATGGATTTTATGGATACAACTAGATCATGGTGCACCCTGATGATCAAGAGAAGACAACCTTCATAACACCTTGGGACACATTCATGTATGGAAAAATTCCATTTGGGCTTATGAGTACATGGGAAACATTCCAAAGATCTATAGATATAGATTTTGTTGATGAAAAAGATAAGTTCATTGTTGTTTATTTAGATGATATTAATGTTTTTTTAAAATTATGATGATAAGCATTTGCAACATTTGAAACTGGTGTTTGAGAAGTGTAAGAGATTTGGAATTTCATAAATTCCCAAAAAATCAACTTTGGAGTGCAAGAGGAAAATTTGCTTGGTCATGTCATCTCAAAAGAAGGAATAAAGATAGATCACAGCAGGGTAGCTGCAATTCTGAAAATTGATATTCCTAGGAGCAAAAAGGAGGTACAGTCATTTCTCGGAAGGGTGAATTTTATGAGGAGGTTTATTCCCAATATGGAAGAAATCATAAAGTTCATTACCAGCATGTTGAGCAAAGGAGAAGAGATAAAATGGACACCAAAAGATAGAAAATTCTTTGAGTACATGATGGTGGAATTGACCAAGGCACTAGTATTAGCTATTCTAGACTATGCAAAGGACTTCATCTTATTTTATTTTGCATCAGAAAACACCATTGCAGGGGTTTTGTTGCAGAAGAATGAACAGAATTTTGAAATTCCTATAGCCTACTATAGAATAAATTTAAGAGATTCCCCATTAAAGTACAACATCATGGAAAAGCAAGCATATGCATTGGTAAAATCCTTGAAAGAATTTAGAATATACATTTTGCATTCCCATGTTGTTGCTTGTGTTCCCAATAATGATGTGAAAGATATTCTAACTCACTCGGATCCTGAAGGGAAAAGAGGCAAATGGATAGTGTTTTTTGGGGAATATGATTTGGAGATAAATCCTACAAAGTTAATCAAAGGCCAAGGACTTTCTAAACTAATGAAATAGTCAAATTATGATGTGTTGGGGATACACTTTATTGCAAATCTGTCAGAAAATTCAAAGGAAGAATCAACACCATAGGTATCTCAAAAGTTTCATGAATCTCCATGGTATGTTGACATCATATATGTTTTGAAAAAATTACAAGATCCTCCTGAACTAAGCAAAACCAAAGCTAGGTGTTTGAAATTAAAGGCAACCAAATTTTGTATACGTGATGGTTCTCTGTATTGGAAATATCCAGGGGGGAATTTTTCTATATTGCTTGTTAGAAGGTGAGGTAAATTTTTTTATCAAAGAGTTTCATAAGGGTGACTGTGGAGGGAACCACTATTGGAAAACCACAAAGCATAAGATACTTAGAGAAGGGTTTTATTGGCCTAGTATTTTCTATGATGTATACAAGGACATGTCCAGTTGTGATGAATGTCGTATATTTGATGTAAAAACGAAGTTGTTTCCCTTACCTTTGAAACCAATTTCAGTTGAAGCATCGTTTAAGCAATGGGACCTTGATTTTATAGGTGATATTCATCCATTGTATTTATTTCAACACAAATGGATATTAATAGATACAGACTATTTCACTAAATGGATTGAAGCAGTGCCAACAAGGCAAGCCACTGATGTTGTCATTATTCATGTTTTGGAAAGTAATATTTTTTCTAGGTTTGGTTGTCCAATAAAAATAATAATTGATAATGCAGCGACTTTCAAGTCTAAGAGTATGGAAAAATTTTGCAATGATTACAATATAACTCTTGTCCATTCCACATCCTATTACCCACAGGGTAATGGATTAGTTGAGTCATCTAACAAGAGTCTGACAAGAGTTATCAAAAAACTGCTACAGGAAAACAAAAAGGCTTGGCACAAGAAACTCGTATATTCACTATGGGATGATAGGATTACTACAAAGAGATCTATTGCTACATCACCTTTTCAAATAGTGTATGGTACAGAGGCAATGTTTCCTACCTCATTAGGGTTGCTAGTTATGAAATTGTTGCAAGAACAGGAGGTTGAGCCAAATGACATTCAAAGAAGAATTAATCAACTGATTAATGTCCAGTAAATGAGAGAGGAAGTATACAATAACACATAATTGCATCAGGATAAAATGAAAAAAAATGTTTGATAAGAGGAAAAAAGTTGATTATTTTAAGGTAGACGATCTAGTGCTGAAATGGGATGCAAGGAATGAAGGTAAAGGGAAGCATGGAAATTTTGATCACCTCTATCTAGGACCGTATAGAATTGTAGATTATCATGGAAGCAATGATTATCTGTTACAAGAAATTAAAGGGGATCTCATTGGTGGAGGGCCTGTGAATGGATGGTTTCTCGAACACTACATTATTTGAAGCAATTTAATCTTTCATTCCATTTTAAATAAAAATTTTACTTTTATATGTCGCGGGTGAGGGAATCATTTAGCATAAATTGAAGCTCTAGGTCAAGGCCATAAGGATTTGATGAATTTTTCCAGTGTATGTCAAGTTTCTAAAAGTATTTCGGTCCAATTTTTAAAAGTTAAAGTCTATTTTGAGTTAATATTCCACAGTAAATAAAGCCCAATGGTCAGACACATGGTCTATTATTCTTTGTTGCCTCATAGAGAGGACAACATCCCCATTGGAGCCAATGTTAGTGTCATTGTTTTTAATGTATGGTCATAGGTGTGTTAAGAATTTGCAAAAGTCATGCCTTGGTCTTGGGAAGACCAATGCATCCCTATTTTGATTTATTAAGTGTGTGATAATTAGTCATGAGTCTAAAATTGTTACCATATGATTTGATATGGTATTTCATAAAATATTCAAGTCATAAATCAAAGGTCTAGGGGAAGTGCTTTCAAATGATATCATGAGTCATAATGACATATTATGGGAAATATGGGGCCATCATAAGTCATCATGTTGTATGTACTAATATTCCAAAGTGGTTTTCATATTTGGCTTGTAAAGGATCACACGTTGTGTAAGTTCGTTGTGAAAATATTGGCGTACCCAAACTGTCAAATCATTTCAACGGTCTAATCAAGATTTCAAATCAAGTTTCCTTGACATGTGAAATTATTTCCCTCCCCTTTTTTCCATGCAAAATCTCTCCCTCATTAGTTACCTTCCTCTTCCATAGCATATTTTAGAAGACTTGTGCGCTACACAAGCGTCATTCATCACACTACGCAAGATATGTTCATCCTGATAAGAAAAACTATGTCATTACACTACGCATCACATGTTTGTAAACCCTAGATTTGTCTCTTGTTGTGTAAAGTTCCCTACCTTAACCCTAGCCATCGAACTTATTTTCCTCCATAGTCACAGTGTTTTCAAAATATATCTGCAATATGGAAACTCAAGGGAAGAAGAAATACAATAAGGGAGGGAGCTTTATAATATTTGAGCCACAGAACTTGCAATTAGTAAACTTTGATCCAACAATTAGGGTTTCTTTTGAGCAAGTCGGATGCATGATATTTTTTGAGAAAATTCAGGGGTATAATGTGCAGCTGACAAAGGATTTTACCCTCAACTTCAATGGTTTCCAGACAGAGATTGTTGATCTTACTTTCTAGGTGTCAGAGGAGACAGTAGTTGTTGCAATTGAAATTCCATCTCACGGGGAGAAATGGTTCAAAGGTATGCCCCTTGATTCCATATTCTACACTGATTTCTTGGAGCCTAAGTATAAAAAATAGAGTTTTGGTACTACCATTCCAAGAGAGTGCATATTGGAACACTACAAAAATCTATTAAGAGTGATTCAAATATATTTCACCTACAAGGGAAGGTTTGATAGAGTATATCAGTACCAAATTAGGCTTTTAATTCATTTAACAAGAAAAAACCCTTTGAATTTACCTTTTTACCTACACATAAGCCTAGGTAAAATCTCAGACAAAGTGCAGGCTAAGGTTGATCAAGTTAAATCCAATTTGTTTCATTTCTCTTTGGTGAAATTACTGGTGTTGGAAGAACTTAATAAATTGAACAAGGAGTGGGATTCTTTCCTAGCTTCAGCAAGGATTGCTTTAGACACCAAAGGATATACTCCCCTATCAGCAAAAAAACCATCTCCTTTAGTCCCTTAAGAGTCTAATAGGAGGGAGAAAATGTTTGCATAACAAGACCCTGGGAAAGGAAAAGAAGTTGAATGTACTTCACCAAGCCAGCAAGCTAAGAAGAAAGGCAGTTTATTACACTTTGTTGATGAGATTGTTGAAACACCAAAACTTAGTAGTCCAATTACTAGATCAGCAACCAAAATATTACTTGCCCTGCACACATAATCTATTGAAAATACAACTCAAGGTATTGGTAAAGATCGGTTTCAGTCAGTTGAAAATGATGAAATAATTGGAGAATTGCAAGAACAACTTAAGAAAGCTCATCATGTTGCAAAACAGTTCCATTATGAAAACAGGGAGATGAAGAAGAAGATTTTTGAAAGGGTTTCTAGAAATTCAACACCAAAAGATGTATCAGTGTCAAAGATAGAATCAACGCCAACAATTCCACAAATTTCTAAGGGAAAAGGTAAAGAGAGAGTAGTTGAGGAGAGTCCTAAAACAATGGAGCTTCCCAATCCTACAGCTCCTTTGACAAGATATTCAACTAGAAAATTGATTTCATAACACAAGCTTGTAGAAGAAACACATGCATAGGACCAGTCCATATCAATTGAAAATATCAATACCTCACCGGGAGAAGGTGATTCGTGATCTTTTCATCGAGTGACTTATAAAGAATTGCATTAAATGAGCATCAATTAAGGTGCACCATTAAAGATGGAAAAAATCAACAATGAATAGACATAACCATCAAATATGAACACACAAAATTGATAATGGAGTTCGTCCATGGTGGACTACATCTCTGGGTCTTGCTCTCAAATGGGTAGGATTTTTCATTAACTCAGCAAAAGAATTTGGAAAAATACATAAGTATAACTAATTCTGAAAATAAGCTGCAGAAATAATGCTTAGATCAGAAAATAGACAACACCATTGAATTTGTGGCGTCGAAGTACCCAAAAATGATTGTCTACATGCCTCGATCTAACTCTAGAACTCCCAGGCCCAAGAAGAAATTTGTCTCGATTTTCATGCCCCCCTGCAACATGCAATTATTGACTGTACTTGCCTTGAAATGCATGCCACATCATACCACACACGTGCCTCCTCTCCCAGGGCTCGGTGGATTCATCTCTTAAATAAATTCTGCAGTGTTCAATACAATGTAGGGGTCATTGTCCCCTTGGTTATGGTGTGAGTACTAAGGCATACTATGGGGAGGAGGTCCCGAGGTCAAACCTGTAGGCCTCCCCTCCCCCTTTTGGTTTGATAGTTGAAACAATATATTATATATCTAATGTGTTCCGCCAATTTTGGTGGTGGCTCTATCCAAGGTGCTAACTGTTAGAACGTGGTTGGATTTGGCGTGGTCCTCTAGATTTGGCAGACCCGCCAATCCTTATTTTTTTTGCAAAATTTGGATACGGGTTGTCATTGTGCTTTTGTCGCCTTCCATGAGGAAACTCCTGATTGGGCCATGTGGTAGACTCCCATCCAACCACGCCATCCCCTTCTATGTCAGCGCCATGTCATTGTACGATTTTCCAACTCTCCATGCCACATCATCATGCTAAGTCATTGTACAGACCGTACGGACTGCCACGTGGAAAAATCCTACTAGTCCACAGATTGGTCCAGAAGTGAAAAATCTGGGTGACATGTGGCAGCCTCTGGTGTTGCGATGTCACTATGTTGACGTCAGCATGACCTGTGTCACCTTCTGCTCCTTCCATGTGTATTGTACGGATGCTAACGTCATCCATACAGATGTTGACGTTAGCAGTACGGATGATGACTCATCCCCCTTCTCACTGGGCTAGGTTGACCAAACTTTGAATGTGAATATCTTTCAATCCGTAACTTTCTTTGACGAGTCATTTGCATTGTTAGAAATATTGAAACTCTCTCTTCGCGATAATGTCATTTTCATTGAGTTTTGGGAACTTTGAATTTTTTCCCTCTCTCTATCTGCTAAGGCCATTCTGAGCATCGTGAGTTGCCTCTGCGAGTTTTGAGTTGTTCTTAGCCTTCTCTGGATCCTTTTGGGATCAATCCTTCCCACTGAGAGATTTTTGGACCACCAAAAGCTTTCATCAATCAACAGATAAGTGAGGGAAGATTTCCCTCACTTTGTCCTTCTCAATCCACTTTGCCTTGCTCAGATGTGTGCCCTTTGATCCTACTCGAAGATAATCAACATCAACCCTACATGAATTCCTCGTCCTTTTGTCCAGGATGATATATTCCTATAACTCATTCAAGTACTCAAGATAAAACTCATCAATTGAAGGTATTGAAACTTCATCATCATGATCCATGATCATGGGAGGCTCAAAAAATTTCAAGTTCTCTATGTTCACAACTGATTAAATCTGCATATAAGGTGGAAGATCCATATGAAAATCATTTTTACCACTTTTCTCCAAGATAGTGAAAGGTCCATAATGAATGGGCTTGAGTTTCTTGCCTTCACCCTTCAATCTCTCCTTGTTAATGTGAAGCCATACCCGATCTCCAACCTGGAACTGATGATCAACCATGTGTTTGTCATGATGAGCTTTATACTGTGCTTAACTTTTCTCCAACTTTTCCCTGACTACCTGGTGCACCTGTTGGATCCTTTGGATGAACTTGCGGGCTCTGTCATGTGTTCTTTCTTCATTCATATTTGTATCTTTCCCATACATCGAGTCCAAAGGTGTAAATTCTAACCTTGTACAATATCTACTGCAAACTGATATTCAGAAAAGAACAGAAAAGATACAATGGCAAATACAAACATTACACAGAGTTTTTTCACCTGGAAACCCAAACAAACATTGCCACGTAGTTTTTTCACCTGAAAACCCAAATTGATAAAACCAACATATATTATATATTCATACATCAGGTTACAATGTGTTTATAATAATAATATACATATAGGAGCTGCATCCAAAACCCTAACCCAATGACCTGATTAGTCCAAACCCTAATTCCTTAACCGTGAATAGAAAACCATCAAGTAAAAAACCATGTACAAAACCACCTACATCAATGGGTTCCAAAAATATGTCAGTCCTGCATTATAAGTCATCTCAAAGTGTCGCCCCGCCATGTCATCCGGAAAGAAAAATTGCACTTCCTCAACTCCCCACGCAAGCGCCAGACACTACTACTTCCTGCAAAGAATATAACGGCGCCCAACATTCTCCTTCTAGAATTCTTGTTGTTTCGGTAAATAATGGGGTTATAGGGTTAAGAGAAGTCAATAATCCAGGCAACAATGCATGGATCCTCTACACCCAAGAGAACTTCTCGCTCACCGCATTTTGTTAATGAATTTGGTAAATGATTATTCAAAGTGTCCACCTCATCAGTGATACTTTCTTCTCAACCATGTCTCTTTACAAAGTGATATTGAACATCAATGTGTTTTGTCTTGAATTTCATCACTGGGTTCTTTGCCAAGAAAAAATCGACCACACACTCTATCCCAGCTACTTTGTTGTACCAACCCAATAATTCAACACAATCTTTGTAACCATATTCTTCCACTGCATGAGTGGCTACCATGTATAAAACTTCTATTGTCGAAAAATCTATGATCGCTTGTCTCTTACTCATCCAACCAATTTCTCCTCCAAACAAGTTAAACACATACTCCGCTTTGTGGATCTCTTATGATCCAGATCTCCAACCTAGTCCCCATCCACAAAGCCATGTATTGACAACACTGGCCCAATCCGTGTCTCTCCTTCGTAGCACAACTATAGCTAGCAATGCCAATGCAGAAATAATTGAAAACTCCTTTTTATTGTTGTCCAATGTTCTTCCCCGGTTTTGACATATACCGCTCAAAACTCCTGACTGCATGTGCAATTTCTGATTTAGTACAAACCATTGCATACATCAAACTCCAACTAAAATTGCATATGGAACATGAGACATGTACCTCTTCTTCATATGTGTCTTGGGACACTTATCCGCAGATAACTTTACACCAACAGAATATGAACCTTTAACCTGTTTGCATTCTCACAGATATTAACCTCTACAATATTGTCTCCTATGATATTTTCTCCATTTAACCGTGAGTTTCCTCCTTTTCGATCTCTTTTAATTTCCATGCCCAAAATGAAATTCTGAAGCACCAAGATCCTTCATGTCTAATTTAGAGGGAAACCGAAGCCACATCCTAGATAATCTCCTTGTTGTTTCCTCATCAAAGAACATGTCATCTATATACAAGACCAAATAAATCAAATGATCACCAATTAATTTTAGAATACACATAGTGATCCTTCGTTGTTGTGAATCCAAGTCCTAGCATATAAGTATCAAATTTTTGATACCACATCCTTATGATTGTTTCAAACCATATAGGGACTTTTTCAAATTTCATACCTTTACCCTTCTTTCCTTTCAATACCTTTCCAATGCCTATAAAGATTCTTCCGCATCCCCATGTAGGAATAAGCTTGTCTCTCACATCCATTTGTTCTGCTTTCAAAAATCAAATGCGCTAAAGAAAAATAACAAAAAGTCTTATAGAGGTTAACTTTGGCAACAAGAGAAAAAAATCTCACCAAAATCAATTCCCCCTTAACCTCGAATAACCCTTTCTACTAATCGAGCTTTGTGTTTCTCCACTTTTCCACAGATTACTTTTAAATACCCATTTGCTGCCAATGGCTTCTTCCAAGAACTCCACTAGATCCCAAGCCTCATTCCAAAGATGCCATTTCTTCTTCCATGGCCCTTTCCAGATATTTCCATCCTCTAAATCCAACGCTTCCCTTACAATTCTAGGATCATCATCAAGAATAGACAAAGAAAATTTGAACGAAAATCGTGATGGACTGGCACCTTCAGCCTCTTTCTCGGATCCGATCTCCTCAATACTGAGTATGAGGATATTCCTTCTTCTATTCATGTTCTAGAGTCCGCTTTAATCATCCTTTAAATCAAACTCTATATTCTCTCGTTCTTCCTTACTTGTTAGGAATTATTGTTTAACAACATATTTCATTTATCTCTTAAATACCACATCTAAGCTATACACTACCTTCTTCTAGGTTCCGTTTTCTATAACCTTTGAGACCATCTTTATATCCATAATAAAGATAATATTTTTTTAGCCTCTTATCCATCTTACCTTCTATTTTCCTTTGGAACATGAACATATGCATCAAACAACACCTTTTAAGATGTGTGAGAGAGAAGGTTCCTAATAGCCCATACCTCTTGTAGAGTCTTGTCGTCCAACAATGATGAGGGTGATCAATTGACTGAGTAACATGCGCATTCCACTTCTCGTGTAATTTTTTTCCTATCCCCAAGACCACCGAAGCATGCACCTTGCTTTTCCATTAACATCCTGCTCATCCTTTCTCAACTCCACTCGTTGAGGTGTATATGGAGTAGTCTCCCTACCTTTCTATACCACACACTTCTTACAGAATTCTTCAAATTCATTCCCAAGGAACTCTCCGTCACTTATTATCTATCCTCAAAGACTTTAATTCATTTCTCTGCTTGATTCTCAACAACAAGAGCCTTTTAAAATCTTTTAAATCACAAATTTCTGATTTCCCGAGTAAATATATCCAAGTTTTCCTCAGAAGTCATCTATAAATGAGACATAGTACATAGATTTTCCAATGATGGAACCGACAAAGATCAAAATATCACTGAACTACTGCATAATTCCTTCTTCCTCAAGGTAACTGAATTCACCATTCTTTTCTTCCTAATATAGACACACAATGTGTTCTTTAAATCAAAATCCAGAGAGAAATTAGACATACCTTCAACCATTCCTATGTAGTAGTCTAAGACCCTTCTCTCCCATATGCCCCAGCCTTTGATGCCACAGCATAACCTTTCTCCTGCAGACCTAGGGAGTTCTTTCTTCTTCAACTTCAATATCGTGAACAATGGAGCTGGCTACACCCATCACTAATAGTGCTTTCCTAAGAGCTATATACTGCAGTTCCAAACCTAACTCCCCTATCAACACCATTTCTCCTTGAACCATCCCCGCAAGTTCCCTTTTCAAAATTGTTTTACCCAACATCTTCCATTTTGCCATTTAAATCAAATACTGCCATATTTCTGATGTGTAGAACACCAGTGCGTTCTAACTTTCCATCCATGAGTCTCAACTCTGACCCCTTCCTTTTCCTATATAATTCCTCGTTGTCGGTAATCATTACCCAAGAAAACATTACCTCCATCATACCTTTTCTATATTCGCATAACCACTCCTTGTGGGAGTCATATGAAAGGATGCACTGAAGTCAATCAACCATGCCTCATGATTCGCATGTGTGCTTCTTGAAGAGGCTGGCACACATCCCTCCTTCTTCCTTGTAGGACTTTTCTTCCCTGTAGAAGAAGATTTCATATCCTTCTTTTTCTCAACTTTGGATCTACAATGCTTCTTGTAAGGCTCTTTTCCACACCTCCAACATAATTCCTTCCAAAATTTCCAAGAGATTTTAGATCTACCCTAGACTTAGATCTCCCACTTGAGAAATTAGATTTATTTCTTCCTCGGAATGTCCTCTTGCAAATAATATGTATAAAGTGTCCTTCCATATTCTTTCGCCTCATCTCCTCCCACAACAAGGACGAGACCACTTCTTCTCAAACTTCAAAGAAGTTGTATTACTACCTATACAAACTGCACTATCTCAATGAACCGTAAAGAATACAACAACCATACATTTATCTTCATTCCAAATTTTAATATCGATAATTAACTCCACTTACTACTTGTTGAAGGTGTTCAAATGTCTCACACCGAAGCCTCCATCTTTCATCCTCAGATTATATAGCTTCCTTCTCAAGAATAGTTTAGTTACCAGGGACTTAGACTCATACAACTTCCCAAACTTATCCCCATACACCTGGGTTGTATTTCCTCCTCGACACATTCAGCATTACCTGACCTGAGAGACACAAATGGACCAGGCTCTTTGCCTTCCTGGACCAGCCATCTCTGTTCTAGGGTGTCATAACTGGATCTATAGTGATCCATTGATCAGTCTGCCCAAAAGATCTTCCATATTGAGTTTCCACAACAAAGTTTTCCATTAAACTTCTCGACTTCCATTTTCACTAGTTTACCATTTCTTTTCACCTAAAAATAATACCGCAGCATCTCCACCTGTAACAAGGCTTATCACACTCCAGCTAAACCCTTGACAACAAAGGCGCCCCCCTGAAGCAAACAAAGATCCGATACCAAATGTAAATTCTAACCTAGTACAATATCTAATGCAACCGATATTCGTAAAAGAATGTAAAAGATACAATGGCAAATACAAACATTACACAGAGATTTTCACCTGAACCCAAAACCGAAAACCAAGATATATTATATTCATACATTGTGTTACATTGTTTACAATACAATATACATATAGGGATCGAGCTAAGATTCAAAACCCCAACCCAATGACCTGAGTTGGTCAAAACCTCTAATTCCTTAACCGGAAATAGAAAACCATCTAAGAAAACCATGTGCCGTAAAACCACCTAATATCATGTGGTCCCGAAATATGTCGTCCTTGCATTATGTCACCCCTAAATATGTCGTCCTTAAATATGTCATCTCTAAATATGTCACCCCAAAATTTTGGGGCGCCGCCCTCGGAATCACAAGGCTACTTGGTGCAGTAAAGCGCTTAAGACACTACTTCTCACTGTAAAGAATATGTAACACATACCCAAAAAAATGAACATTGGGTAGGTACCCAAACATGTCTCAAAAGGTGAACTATGAGGGGATGAATGCATACTCAATTGTCATCATGTTGTGCATAGAGTATTTGTTCATCCCATAACTGATGCTTTGTTTAGCTCAAGAAAAGTAACAATGTTTGTTTACTACCTCTCGCTCTTATCTCTAGTTTGCATGTGGATGGAAAGCAGTGTTCTTCTTCAATTTGGTGTCCATTGTTCTCCACAAGATAGTCCAAAATTCCCATGAATCAAGTATCTCGATCCTAGATAATGGATGTGGGTAACCCAAAGTGAACCAAACATACTGAAAAAAGATATTAGCAGTCTACTCAACAAGGATATTCTTTTACATGGCATTACGCACAACCTATCCACCACAACATACAAATAGTCATGACTCATTTTTTGACATTGGTAAACCCCATACAAAATCCATGGAGCTCTCATGGATGGATGGAACAAGAAGTGGGTGAGTATAGCCCCAGCTTCTATTAGTGGGCTTGTATAAGTATAACACATCACACACCCATTTACATATTTAGTTACAATTTCTTTCATTTGAGGCTAACAAAAAAACCTCTGCAAATGAGCCATATTTTTCTCCTACCCCAAAATTCCCAAACACAAGAGAAGTGTGAGCTTCTCGTATTACATGGACTCATTCACTTGTAGGAATACATAGCTTTCCAAGATGGTAGAGTAGTTTTCCCTGCAGACAACAATTCTCTACTTGTGCACCATGGGTTATCTTCTCATATACTTCTTTAAAATATTCATCAATGGCATATTACTCTACATAGATATCATGAGATAAAGAAGTATTCTTCAAAATAATATAAGCAACAATAGGAGGACTAGAAAGCATATCGGATACCATGTTACTCTTACCCTTTTTGTAATTGATTACCAAATAAAATTGTTGTAGAAAACCCATCCATCTGTAGTGTCGAGATTGTTTCATTTTGGTCTATGTGTGGAGATATTGTAAGGGTTGGTGATCTATATGTATGATTGTTTCCTTCCCTAACAAGTAGTGCTTCCATTTCTTTGCGCTTTGGACTAATGCATACAACTCTTTGCCATATGTAGGATAGTTAAAAACAACTTGGTTAAAAGTTTCAGAGTGCTAATGGATAGTCTTACGATATTGCATCAATACTGCACCCATGGTGTATCTGTTGGCATTTGTCTCGATATCAAAAGGTCGTTGAAGATTCGGTAGTGCTAATACTGGTGTGGTATTGATCTTCCCCTTTAAAGTGTCAAAAGATTTTTGTTGATTTCCTTCCCACTGAAAAGTGGTCTTCACACTGGTTAAGGCATGAAAAGGAGCTTCGATAAAGGAGAAGTTTGAAATGAACCTCCTCCAATACTGTACTGCACCTAAGAATCTTCGGACCTCGGTTACACTTTTTGGCTCAGGCCAATTTACAATTACATCAATTTTGGAAGGATCAATTTTTAATTGTAGTCCTCCTGCAATATGACCTAAGTACACAAGTGTGGTCTTACCAAATTCACATTTAGACAATTTTCCATACATCTTTTCCCTTTGCAAAGTATCCAATACTTGCTTTACATGCCTCACATGTTCATCCCAAGTCCCGCTAAAAATAAGAATGTATTCTAAATATACAATCGCAAAGTCATCTACGAAAGGCCTGACTACATCATTCATCACACACATGAAAGTTGTCGGAGCATTACAAAGCCCAAAAAACATAACTAACCACTCAAACAATACTTGTTTGGTTTTAAAGGCAGTTTTCCATGCATCATGTTCTACGACCCTAATTTGATGGTATCCACTGCGCAAATCCAACTTAGTGAAATAAACAACATTCTTTAACTGATCAAGTAAATCATCTATACGAGGAAGAGGGTATTGATTTTTCACCATGATTTTATTTAAGGCCCGGTAATCGACACACATTCGCCATGTGCCATCTTTATTTGGCACCATCATGATCAGAGAACCACAAGGAGATGAATTGGTCTTGATGACCCCTTGATCCAATAATCCCTATACCTACTTATTGATCTTTTTCATCTCCACAACTGACATCCTGTACATGCCCACATTAGGAAGAGGAGAATCCTGTTGAAGTTCTATTTCATGTTGGATTTCCCTCTTAGGAGGTAACCCATCTGGTTCCTAAAAAATATCATCATACTTAGAAAAAATATCAATTAATTCCTTTTTATGGGAAGGATCACATCCTTGGAAAGCGTCATATGTCCCGACATATTTCTCTCTTACGGCCATGAGTACATATCTCTTGTTAGTGTTTATGAGTCTTTTCATTTGCCTTTCACTAACAAGTGTTGTATTTACCCTCATGTTGTGAGCTCTAACAATATATTCCACTCCCCCCTTAGTAAGGTGGTATTTGTTCCCATGATGAAAGAAAATTGCTTTTCTATCATAAAGATAAGGACTTCCCAACACTATGACACATATATCAAGTGGTACAACATCCAAATCCACTTCATCAATCAACTTTGAAGCAATATAAAATCTGACCCTACATTGTTTGGTGACATTAAGTTTTTCTTTATCAAATACCCAACCAAGAGGATAAGGCTTCGGATGTGGTTTTGTTTCAAGACCCATCTTTGTGACAAGTGCTTCAGATATTAAGTTTACTTGGGAAACCAGATCAAATAATGTATCTATCTTAGTTTGTTTAGATACAAATCTTATGTGAAATAATTCATTCCTCTTTCATTCATCATCATGAGATTCATTATTGGAACTTGGACTAGCATGAAGGGAATATTTACCTTGTACTCCAACCACTGTGATCTTTCCTTCATCTCCTTAATCAGAACCAAGATCTTGTTGCACTGTAGCAACGATTTTTGTCTTCCCCTTTCCACTGAATTGTTTTGGTCTCTTCTTTGGATGCAGTTTCCAACAGTGTTCATCATCATGACTGCTTTTATTTCATTGAGCACAAGATGGCTTTCCTCCTTCTCTCGTCACTGTGGTGGCCTTCTTTTCCTTCATTTTAAACTTATTGAAAGGTTTATGTGGGAGATTAGAAGGTTTCTATGTGGGATATTCTTGAACATGCTTTCCCCTACTCTCAAGGTGAGTGCCTTGCACACAAACTTCATCAAGACTAGTGGGGTTAAACAAGAGAAAAGTATGACAAATATAACTGTGAAGTGCGCCAATATACTTCATTAAAGTTTCATAAGAATCCAAAGGAATGTTTAATGCAAGATATTTCTTCCTAAATTCTTCTGTGAAACATTGTACAGTTTGAACTTTACTTTGCCTTAAAGTTTGCCATTCCATCATTGCTTTATCTAAATAACCCAATTGATAAAAATTCTTCCTTATCGTTGATTTAAATTCTGACCATTAGGAAAGAAGATTACCACACTTGCTTATGTCTTGAAGCCTGATCTCTCACCATACGAAAGCGGTGCCTTCCAACCGAAGAGAATCCAGTTGCACTTTAACTTCCTCTTCATCAATATCTTGAACACGACACTATACTTCAACCTATCAGATCCAATTATCTAGCTTTTCAGGATTAGCATCTCCATTAAATATAGTTAAAGCAAATTTTACATCAATATTTAATAATGGTTTCTTAAAAGAGGATTTATGATGATGAGAATGCTCAGAGGAAGAAGAACTAGAACTGAAGGTGAAGATGGAGGCTCAGGATGATCTCCTCCAGCCCCTTGGTTTACCGAAGCATCGTCATCAGCATGTGCTTCATTTTTCTTCCCTTTCTTCTTTATCCTCTTATCTTAATATCCATGCGTTCGTTCGACCATTTATGACATGCGATAAAAGACCATATGAAAGTTTTTCTCCTATTCATCACACTTGTCTTCTTCTGCCATTTTCTTCCTTCGGGATGCATGGCCAACTTTGAGATTGAAAGTCTTAAGAGTTACTTCACTTTGTTTATGCTTGGCCCTAGTAATCATTCACACTCAACAATTCAAGTCAAACATGACTTCTCTGATACCAACATGATCCAGGATCTTTTCATTGAGTGACTTATAAAGAATTGCATTAAATGAGCATAAATTAAAGTGCACCATTAAAGAAGGAAAAACTCAATAATGAAAAGACATAAGCATCAAATATGAACACAAAAACTTGATAACGGATTTCATCCCTGGTGGACTACGTCTTCGAGTCCTACTCTCAAATGGGTAGGCTTTATCATTAACTCAGCGAAACAATTTGGAAAAATACATAAGTATACCTCATTCTAAAATCAAGCTGCAAAAATAATTCTCAGATCAGAAAACAGACAATACCATTAAGTTTGTAGCATTGAATTACCCAAACATGACTGTCTCCATGCCTTGATCTGACTCTGGCACTCCTAGTCCCAAGAAGAAATTTGTCTTGGTTTTTGTGCCCCCATGCAACCTGCAATTAATGACTGTACCTACCTCGAAATGTGTTCCCACATCATACCACATGAACGCCTCCTCTCCTAGGGCTCGGTTGATTCAAATATTAAGTAAATTCCACGGCATTCAATACAATGTAGGGTTCGTTGGCCTATTGGTTATAGCGTGAGTACTAAGGCGTAGTATGGGGAGGAGGTCCCAGGGTCAAACCCGCGAGCCTCCCCCTTTTGGCTTGATAGTTAAAACAATATATTATATATGTAATGTGTTCCTCCAATTTTGGCAGTGGCTCTATCTGAGGTGCTAACGGTTAGGACGTGGCCGGATTTGGCATGGTTTGCCAGATTTAGCGGACTCACCAATCCTTTTTTTTTTCAAAATTTGGATACGGGTTGTCATTGTTCTTTTTCCACCTACCACGTGGCAGCCTCCCATTCAGCCACGTGATCCCATTCTATGTCAACACCATGTCATCGTACAGACTGCCAACTCTCCATGCCATGTCACTATACAGACCATACAAACTGCCACGTGGAAAAATCCTATTGGTCCATGGATTGGTCCAGAAGTGCCAAATCTAGGTGACACGTGGCAACCTCTGGTGCTTCCACGCCACCATGTTAACGTCATGATGATTTTAGCATGACACATGTCACCTTATGCTCCTACCAAATGTATTGTATGGATGCTTACATCAGCAGTACAAATGTTGACTCATCCCCTGTTGATTGGGCTAGGTTGACCAAACTTTGACCACGAATATCTTTCGATCCGTAAATTTGTTTGACAAGTCGTTTGCGTCGTTAGAAAGATTGTAACGTGATCTTCATGATAATGTCATGTCCATTGAGTTTTGGGAACCTTGAATTTTTTCCCTTTCTTTATCTATTGAGGCCATTCTGAGCGTCTTGAGTTTCCTCTACGAGTTCTGAGTTGTTCTTAGCCTTCTCTGGATCCTTTTTGGATCAGAAGGTGAGAGAAATTTCAAAAGGCTCAACAAACAATTAAGAGAAGCATAGGATTTGATCATTCAACTCAAGGAAGAGAACAGAACAACAAAGAAAAACTTTGATAAACACCTTCATGAGTGTGGACCAGCCATATCCAATTCCTATGCAACTATTTCCAATGCCCAGTCAAAATTAAGAAGAAATGCACTTTTGCATAGGCAAGTGAAGAATTTGAAAAGACGGAATTTGTCACTGAAGAAAGAAAATAGGACTCTGAAACTAAGGATGAAACAAATAGAATTTGATGATGAAGCCAGGGGAAAGTTAGACTTGCTTGCATAGGTGGCTGAAATATAGAATCAATAATTTCACAGTTTTTTCTTTTTATCGGTGAAGGGCTAAAGTGTTTTGAGATTTTTTTCTGGAAAAGAACGATGCATAGAATTTGTGTATTGATCTCACACTATGCAAGTCCTGTAAGTATACATTTGATGAAAAAATGGAGGGTAATGCTTGTTGGGATAATAGAATGGTCAGTGCTAGCCTCCAGAGACCTTGTAGCTACCAATTGTGTGAAGACAACTAAAGAAAAACATGTGTTGTGTAAACTCGCTAAGAAATTGTTGTAGCTCACAGTTACACAACAAGCTACAGTAGCTTGCTACGCAAACATGCCAGGGAGTCAGGTCAACATTTGAATCAGCCCCAGATTCATCTCCATCTATACTAAGTGACTCACATCAGTCCTAGAGTTTGAGAGAACGACAAAGACTATTCTTTTTTGAAAATACTCTTATGTAATTAATAAGGTAAAAAAAAACTTATATTTTTAGCAGATAATTTGAGTTTGTTCCTATTTTAGTGTAACTAGATCCAAAAATGAAGGAAGGTGGTTAAAGTTCAACTTCCTTAGCTTAGGGACAGATTGTGCCTTTATATTGGATCATTTTGAATGTACAAGGGGTGGGAATAAGCATAGAGGACATTTTGTCTTGAATACTTTGTAATCTTTCTAAAGTTTAATGAAATATTAGTGCAGAAGTACAGTGTTATTCATACCAGAGATTCTTGTGGTGGTGATATGAAGTGTGAGTTTCTCTCTCATGGTAAAATTGATGTTCTCCTGCTTCTAGAAATCAATTCGACGTCAAGATGAAGGCTTATCTCGGAAAAAATAGCATACATCTGGCCCAAATCTGCAAAGGATTTCGCACATAAATTGCCATGATCTCTTTCCCTCTCCTCGTTGGGGTGCCATAGCCCTCATCATTTCATCAACAAAGGGAACCATCCTATGACTTAGACCTTCACAACCATCGACTCATTCCCAGAGGATGCAAATTCCAGAGCATATCATACAGACATAGGCTTGCTCCTAAGTAGGCCTAGAGCTAATTGAGGATCTGTAGGTAGAAGATGACACACAATATACTTGTACATCACACCTCCTGACAATGTGCAAGGAATGAGCCCGGTGGTTTGTCCAAATTCTACCTCTGATACAATATTTCACTTTCTCAAAGTCTACCTCTGATTCAATGTCTATCAGAGGCAATATAAGCAGCTTTGCTTCCCTTATTGAACATGCGAAGTGATAGCATAATTTGGATACTTCTCTTATTTTATTAAATTAAGAAAATATAAACGTGTCATTAAAAACAATTGAACACACTATGATATTATTTATTGCATGGGATATATATATATATATATATATATATTATTCCAAGGGCAAGAAATCTAGGTGATCAAGTTTTTTGATCAACAAGTGCATATCTTACATTTCCTGAACATTAAAATATGCTTGAAATAAATTAAAAAATCATGAAACTCTATAAATGAAATGAAATAAAGGTTCTATAGCTTACATTTCATATTCACATTTTCAACTTTAGAAAATCAAGTTATCTACACCAAAAAAGAAAAAAAAATTCAATAGACTTAGATAGAAAATGCACGAATGTTATGGAGTCTAAAGATTCTTTAAATATTTATTTTTACATCAATTTAAAACTTGATATGATGTGCACATCGTGAAGAGGAATCTAGGAGCTGAGGTTGGGGCGAAGCAATGATGAAGAGGATATCGGTGGTCAAGGTTGGGGTGAAGATACAATGAAGAGGATATCATTAGCCACGGTTGGGGGTTAAAGCAACGGTGAGGAGAAAAACATTGGTTCAGACAGAGGGTAGAGCCACATCAGAGAGAATGGATGGGGCAAGGTTTGAGGCTTTAGTGGTGGTGGTGGTAATGGATGCTTTGGTAGAGGTGAAGGTGGTGGCAGCTACAACTATGTATATGATATCACACCACCCTCCCCATCGACAATTCAAAGGAACCGATACCTTCAAAACCAACTAAATTGTAATCATAGATGAGTTGAGGAGTTTGCATTGAATAGCAGTGATCAATAGCTCCTAGATTAAATACAAGCAGATTTGTCTGAATGCATGCAGATTATCGGGAGATGAGGCATTGAATGTAGTGGTGTCGAAGGTAGTGATGAACTATAATGGATATCGCCACAGAACATGGGAGGGAGAGTATCCCAATGTCAGATCCTGATACCTCAACTGCAGAGCGGTTTGGGGTAGAGTATCCCAATGTCAACATGGTCAAATAACGACCAATGAAATTAAAAAAATAAAATAAATATTGTAGCCTGAGAAATATACATCCTGAGTGGGCCTAATGGTTAAGAACATGTGTTTCCTCTTAAGAGGTCAAAAGTTCAAATCCATAGGGGGTAGGGTATGTGTACCTTCGTAGACTTTACCAGTAAAATCGTTGGGCCCAATTTGGTGTCTGGCTTGGCCATGACCTAAAATTTAAAGGGTTCACCCTATCTTATGATTGCAATAATAAATTAGAAGCTTAAACAAGGTGATGCCGTTGTGGTTGGTTGATATTTTTAATTACATGTAATTGTAAGGTTCATATGATATAACGATAGGTTTGTTTGAGTTCTAAGGTTTAGTTTTGCATAGTAAACAAACTGTGCATTTCCAAGAAAAAATAATTTTTTTCAGTGAGATTATTTATATTGTTTTGTAATTTTAAGATGGATAAAATTATAATAATGGTTAATTTATCAAAGGAGAGTGATTAGTTTATATATATAAAGAAGGGTTTGTGATTGATATGGATTTGACCATATTTATTCATTGATGCAAAGATTCCACTTCTATTATTTTATAGGCATGCATTTTCTAGTATCAATGTTTCCTTATAGTCATTTTTTCAATATAGATATGCATTAACTTGTAATAATTATTTTGATTGTTTATATCAGGTTGATTTATTTGATTTAGTTTCATTAATATATTAGTTAGTGAGTTAAGTTTTTTCATAGGTTTAGTTTAGTAGCTATGTTTCCTTATAGTAATTTTTTCAATATAAATATGCCTTAACTTGCAATAATTCTTTTAATTCTTTTGATTGTTTACCAGATATATCAGGTTGATTTATTTGATTTATTTTTATTGATCTCATAGATATATTATATAGTGGATATATTAGTTAGTGTGTTAAGTTTTTTCATAGGATTAGTTGTGGAAATATTTAATTGTTGAGTATATCCTTGGATAACATGACTTATGATATTTAAGAGATAGAGCTAATCCTATTCGAATGGTTGCAACAAATGCTCCTTCAATGCCTTATTCCTTTAAGGAATTTATAACATCTTTCGATTAAGGGGATTTCTCTTGCCCTCATTATAAAGGTCGATTCTTCATTGACAACATTACTTCTTTGCACATCATTTATTTGGAAAGAGAAGTGGATGATAAATAATAGTTTTGATGTGATCATGGTTTTATCTATTGTTTCATGGTTTTATCTATTGTTTCAATGGGCTTTGACCTCGTCTAGTTGCTCTGACAATTAAATTTCTCTTTCTTAGAAACCCTTCTTCAAGAGGAAGTTGTATTCATGTCCTTTTGCTTGAGTTTTTTTTTTATTACATAATTGGACTATGTAGAATATATGTATTGTATCTTCCAAGATAGTCCAGGGTTGATGGGTGGTAAGGGATTATGTATGAAACCCTACTATTCATCTTTCAACCCTTTTACTAGTTTTCTTTCTATTTCTCTACTTGAGTTAGACTCACATGTGATTGGATTTTTCAACTTGTGCATGTTTAGATGTAATTAGAAATGCATGAGGAACTTTTATTTCTATTCTTTTAAAACTATAAAGAAGCATTTAATGATCTATATAAGAATTTGCATGAAAATGAATCTCATAAAAGGTTTATGAGAAAATATTTAAATAACAACCAAAACCTCTACATACCTCTACATAGAAACAAAAAGTGAATCGTGAGCAAGTTGCTTTCAAATGAAAAACATGATGCTTCAATATATGGTATTTGGCATACTCATGCCCAAATAACAATAATTCTTTAGCCTCCCACTTGAAGGGTATCAAGAATCAAAAGCATAGAAAGTCCCCATGGTGAGAGGGGTGGAGGAGGGTCAATATCATTTGATTGAAAAAATTCTACAATATGAAGAAGGAAACAAAGATATGAGAAACAACTTTTTAAAGTGAGGTTTTTAGCAAACATGGTGAGGAGATTATTAGTCATGAAGATCTAATCATTATTCGAAGCAGATCAATGGATTGAATCTTCCATTCCAAAATAATGTTAACACGAAAATCTTTTATTTTAGAGTGGAAACAATAACAAAACCTACCCCTTCTAAGTCCCTCTCCAATGAGTAGTATGGCCAATTATTTGTTGCATCAATTGTGGCCAGGTTTGGAATAAATTTAGCACATCAACAATTATAGGGACAAATTTACTGAAATCATTAGTTTGATGTTAATATTTCTAGCAAACCTATCACAATTTTTAATAGTTGTCATTATTAATAGGTCATATGGTTTGATTGAGACTTCTATAATTCCTTTCCCTATGGTGTTTGTCAAATTAGGTAATTTGGTTTGAGCCCTTAGGATGAGTAGATCAAATGCTATTCTTCTATAGGTTGAAATATGCTCAACAAATAGATGAGACCAATGGCACTTGAGTTAGCAAGGAGCTTATCTTTACGAAATATTTCTTCAAGAGTTGAAGTTTCCTCATCACTGGGAGGCTACCTTATAATTTGCACTGGTTTTAGGCAATATAGTTGCAGCCTGCAGATGGAAGCTATCATAGAATGGTGGGTAGTTGAATCATGTTGATGATAAAATGGTGAAAAAATCGTTCATGGATAAAATTCCAACCTTATTTGGTGCTAAGATCTCATTCCCAAATAAATAAATTTACACTTAAGAATTTGCATAAAAAGTAAAATGAAAGGAAAGGAAAACATCCAACACTCATCACATTTTCATAATTTTCATAGGCAGAAGAAATGTCAAATTCTAGGTCTGATTGCGACATATTGGTTTTTATGGAATGGGGGCTTATACAATTAATGAGGCAACAAATCAATGTGTGGCTCAATTACAAAAAATCATATGACTAACAATTGTGTGAAGAATGGTAGAAACAACATACAACTAAAATGGCAATGGATGGTATGGCAGATGTATATGTTAATTGTATGATTTTAGTGGCTATTGCTATATGGAACTTACTCTACAAAAATTAACCCATGGAATTATTTGATGAATGTATCACTAAAATATATTAATGATTAACATAGTTCTATGAGGGATTCAAAGTCTCTAGATGCACAATCTCTTATTGGACAATTAATTCGAGATTGTACAACCAAGAAACTTTCATAGTATCAATGAAACACTGACGACATAGTTGATTAATGATTCATTTTATATTATCTTTCTTGATTACGACGACGTTTACCATTCCCCAAGACAAATATTATTTACTAGACAGATGCATGGAAATAAATTAAATATTATCAAAATTTCATTTCTATATTTGAACATGGTGGACATATAAATACAATGGTTATTATTGTTTTCCTTTAAGTAAGATGGAGCTAAACCAACATAGAAGTATCTTAACTCCAATTCTAAGGTTAAAATCAATTAGATACAAATCTATGGAAACTTAAAAGATTTCCAACTAATATGGCTCTAGGCTAGCGTATATGTTCTCTCTATATACTTGGTATTTTTTTTTAAATTTAATATTTTACATTAATATTTTATTATATTATTCTATTTTGGTTTATATGTAGGCATGCTACACATCTCATTGTTAGTTTTTAGAAATATGATATTGGATCAAGTGTCATGTCAACTTTAGGCACAATACAAGTCTTCAACATAGCTAAAATGCACCTAGATTTTCTCCAAACAAAAATAATTTAATGAATATTACTAAGAATAATTAAGTTAAATCCATACAAAAATAATTTAATGAATTTAAATAAAAATAATTAAGTTACATTGAATAGAGTTATATCTTATAAAAATAAAAAAACTTAACATCATTATAATTTTTAAGATATTTTTGTTTGAATAATATTACTCAAATTGACATCATTTTTAATTTTGTATATTATAATATATTAATCTTCTTCCATTAATAATATAAATCCATTTTAATTTTGGATATATTAAATACAGAAAGATATAAAA
>SNQJ01S0028993.1:116489-131747 GCA_010110895.2 Picea sitchensis
AAAAAAAAAAAAAACAGAGAACAATTAGAGGATAGCTTTCTATATATACTGATAAGACATTATGTGTCAAGTTCAAAGTTTTGATATCCATTTTCATGAATTTTTTAAAGTTAAATGGGAAAATATATCCACTTAACCTTGATTCTTCTAATGTTAATAGAAAAATATAATACAATAATATTGTATTTTTTTTCATCATTACTAATGTAATGATGTTCTTATATTATAATAAAATGTCATGTTCATCAACAACAAACATGGTTGAGTCATACTAATTAAACTAACTTTGAGATATTTAACTTGTTATGTTAATCATATTGTTATTCAATGTCTTATCAAGAACATACATGATTGAGTCATACTAATTAAGCTAACTTTGAGTTATTAATCTTGTTGTTATATTAATTATATTGTTATTTAATATCTTATCAACAACAAACATGATTGAGTCATTAATTAAGTTAATTCTCAGCTATTAATCTTGTTGTTATGTTAATCATATTGTTATTTAATTGATCTTATAAGATTAATATTTAAAATAAGATAAAAACAATATTTAATATAGAAAATATTAATGTTTTAAGATTTATTATTATTGAAATTAAATTAATTAATTGATTGTTTTATGATTAAAAGATTGAAAATAAGTTTTTACCACTTTTATAAATGAATATATCATGAAGATACATAATATTATAAATGATTTAAAAATTAAACTTAAATTAATTATTTTTTTATATAAGTAAGAGAGTTTAAAAGAAAGTGTTTTTCATGGTCTAACTTTTTAATAAATTATTAAAATTTATTTTAATTTTAATAATAATTTTTTTTTTTAAATTAAAGCCAATCATAATAAAAGTTTGCAATAAATAAATAAAAAAATCACTACAAAATTGACATTTGAATCATGACCTAAATACAATATAAGTAAAAAAAATAAAGATAACAAAATATGAAACATTGAGTTATAGGGTATGTACACTTTAATAGACTTTAGTAGTTAAATAGCAGCATGGAGGGGTCCCTTGTCCGACAAACAAGGGGGTCTCATACACCAATTTGGCGTGAAATTAAAATTTGATTATTATTATTATTATTAAATATTGCTTAAAAAATAGACTAGATGAACCTTGAGTATTTTGTGATGTTTTATTAAGCATTGAGCACACTATATTGGTTAGTAATTACATGTCAAAGTTTACACACTCAATTTGCTGTAAATGCTTTTGTTTTTATGATGTAATGTGTGGTTGGTTGATATTTTTAATTACATGTAATTGCAAGGGATAGGATTGTTTCAACTTTAAGTTTTAGTTTTTTAAATAAAATTTGTGTTTTTTAAGAAAAAAATTTATTAGAAAAAATATGTTGCTTGATCTTTTTGGAGATTAATTATTGTGAAAAAAGTTATAATTAGTTGGAAAATGATTAAAATAATAATAAGTATTTAAAAATAAAAATGATTTAAAGTTAATGTTAATATTGAAATTAAAAGAAAAAAATAAATAAATATAATTGGTTAAATTTGTATTTACAAAAATAAAAATCTTTTTTAATTAAAAATGAGGAGATAAATAAAAATGATAAAAAAACCTTATTTACAATTTTAATTTTATTTTATAATTTCAAAATAGATAAAATTATAATAATGATTAATTTATTAAAGGTAGTGATTAGTTTCATGTGGGCTAGTTACGGATATAGATTTGACCATATTTTTGCTAATATTCAAATTGTATAATTCTTTTGATCGTTTTCACTATAAATTAGGTTGATTTGGTCTCGTTCGTTGATTTCTAGATGTATTAGTTCAAGCGTTAAGTTTTTTCATAGGTTTTGGAAATATTCAATTGTTGAATATATCTTTGGATAATATGACCTATACTATTTGCTATTTTGACATAGAGTTGATCCTAATAAGATGGTTGTAATAAGTGCTTCTTCAATGTTTTACTCATTAAAGAAGTTATAGCACTTTTCAATTAAGGGGACTCCTTATGCTTTCACTACAAAGGTTGATTTTTCATTCACAACGTTACTACTTTGCATATTATTTATTTGGGATGATATGCAATTAATAAAGTATAGTTTTCCTTTGATCATGATCTCATTGATTATTTCAATGGGATTTGATTCTATATAGTTGCTATATATAATTAAATTTCTTTTTCTTGGAAACCCCTTCTTCAAGACAAAGCATGCGTTGTTGATTAATTGGGTTGGTTTTCATTGATGTCAACCCTTGAAGAAAGTCTGATAGCGAATTTTGGTAGCACAAAAGTTTGGGTAATGGACCCAAGTTTGTTTGATGGATAATGGTATGAGTTTTGATATATTTGTAGGTAAAACTATTCTAGATGGATAATACATGTCATGTCATTTCCTATGATATGTGGAACATCACATAAATCCTCACAGTTAGAGAGTTAAGCCATGTGAAGTTGGAGAACCCTCATGAGTCATCTAGAAGCCCTAAAAGGTCAAAGTAGTCGAAGTGTTTGCAAAGAAGAAATTATTTAAATAATAAAGTGAAGTGATGAGTGTACTATAAGTCAAAGAGGATGCAAAATAAATTATTTAAATAATAAAGTTAATGGAGAACTTACTAATTATAGAAAGTGGTTAAGTTAAATGAATAAGTGATTATGAGTGGGTTAACCCTAAAATAAGGAAAGTGGGTTAAGATGGTTAGAATGTAACCCCTTGAAGAAGTTACATAAAAGTATAAATAAGAGGCAAGGGTCTCTCATTCAAATCACACTTGAATATCATTTGGGCATATATTATTGATAGAGAAAAGTGTGGCAAAAAAAGTGCAGCAGAAAACGTGCTGTAGAAAAAGTGTAGCAGAAAAATTGTAGCAAAAAAAATGCGGCCAGTAAAGTGCAGCAGAAAAAATGCAGCTGAAAAACTACTACAAAAAAAATGTGGTAGAAAAGCTATGACAGAAAAAGTGCGGCAGAAAAATCACAGCAGGAAAAGTGAAGTAGGAAAAGTGTGGAAGAAAAACTGCAACAGAAAAAGTGCGGCAGAAAAATCACGATAGTGGATTCGCGGTAGCAAAACCGTGACAACATAACGCTACAAGAAAAAAATATGTATGGTTCTCATATGTTTAGTATTGATTCATGTTTGAGGGATTTTGGTTGAGGTATGTTGTTGAAGTTATTGGTATAGATAGAGGTTGTATAACAGTGAGGTTCTAGAACATGGTTTGAGGGACAGACTTGTGGTATAGTTTTTGAGGTATATGTGATCAGATTAGATTGGTTGATGAGTATATAGTGACAGGTTTCTTAGTGACATATTTAGTTTCTACATTTGAGGTATATGTGATCAGATCAGATTGGTTGATGAGTATACAGTGACAGGTTTCCCAATGACATATTCAGTTTCTACATTTGACACTTATATTTCAGGGCGGTTGAACGAGGCAAGGATAGGTGGTTGTAGCCACCTTTTAGTTATAGCTGAAGAACATAGGGGGTTGTATCCTCCTTATGGTTGTAGCCAGATAATTGGGGAGTTGGAGATTCCCTCAGGTTGTAGCTTGAGAAAATAGGGGGTTGGGGCCTCCTTCCAGTTGCAGCTGGAAAACAAAGGAAGTTGGTGCTTCCAATGAATGTAATTCTTAAAGACATAAGAATTTTTTTTGTGTGGTTTATCCCACTTTGGGTTTCGATGTAAAAACACTGGTGTATTGTGTATGTGTATGATTTCTTATTTGTTCATTATTTATTTACTCTGCAATTATTGGATGATAATGCTACATTGATATAACACTTGCATTTTATGGTTAAAAATGATTGAATTGATCTATTACTAATTCACCCCCCCTCTCAGTAATCCAACAATTGGTATCAAAGCAGGTTCCTTTAGGAAACAATTTAACCACTGGAAGGAGATCATGGATTATTCTGAGAATGGAGTATCAATGTTTAATGGTCAGAATGGTTTAAAGTATGAGATGTGGAGCAGAAAGACGAAAGTATTTTTACAGGCACATAGACATTATATTTGGCTATTAGTTTTTACAGGATATGATTGTTCAAAAAGAGCAAAGACTGCAACCAATAAAGAATTGAAGAAGAATAACAAAATAACAATGGATTTCATCTGGGAAGGATTACATAATCCGGTAAGAGAAAAGGTTGGTAAATGTTCATCAACCAAAGAAATTTGGGATAAGTTACATGACATATATTCTTTACCCTTCGCAGATTCAGAAAATGCCAAAGAAGATGCAGATACAAATAAAAAAGAATTATGTTCACCATGTCAAACAGATTCAGAAGATGAAGAGTACATAATCACCAAAGGTATGTTGTTTTGATTTAATTGTGAAAAACAAGGACATATTGAAATAGAATTCCATGAAGGAAATGAGACAAAAAAACTAATTGAAAATGAAGACAATTATGAAGCAGAATTGATTAGTGTTTTAGATGAACTAAGAGAAGAAAAAAATTCACTCAAGAAATAATTGATGAAACAAATGAAAGAGTTCACATTTTTTAAGAAGCCCAACATGTCATCGAGAACTTAAGAACTCAACTAGAAGAGGCCAGAAAGATCGAAGAAAATATTGAATATCAAAAAAAGTATTTGGAAGATAACATAGAAGAATAGAAGGAAGAAGCATAAATGAGAGATAAGATATTGACAGATCATCTTAAGGAAAGAACTAACGATCTAAATCAACTTGAGGCAGAGTTTGGTCAAGAAGAGAAATGACTCGAAGAAGAAATAATGACATTAAAAATTCAGCTTGAAGAAGCGAAAAGAATAGAAGAAGTCATGAAGTCTCAAATAATGAAGAAAGAAGAAGAGGTTGAGAATCTTGAAGAATAAGTTGTCACATTGAGAAGTAAAATTGTCAATCTCAACAAGAACGTTGAAGAGACAGAAACATCCACATCAATTATAGAGAATGAAGAGAAGCACTCTAGGTTGCTAGAAAAGAAGAATGAAGAAAATATAAAGAGTTATGTAGAAGTACTCAAAGGAAGAAATCATGGTCAACCAAAATCTAAGAAAACTATTGAAGATACATCTTCAAGAAGACCATCCATGTTCAATCCACAAAGAAGCTTCAATCATGATCATGATCAGTCAAGGAAAAACTCCAGAAGGACTACGCCACAAAGAAGATCATTCACTCCCAAGTATGTAAATTTCTTGTATGGTCATTGTTTATATTATACTAACTTTGGACATAAGGTTGCATATTGTAGGGATTATAAAAGAAATGTTCATGCAAGAAATGCCTATGTGGCCCCACGTAACATTAGATGTTACAAATGTCATAACTATGGACAGATAACTAATGATTGTAGGAGCATGATCGATACTTCCATGAAAGAGAACACTGATATCAGATGTAAGAAAGTATGGATAAGAAAACACGAAGAACAGGTGAACAAAGACCAGGTCCCAGAGAGCGCAAGATTGGAAATAAAACGAGATGAAGAAAATTCTACAAATAAAAATAAAGATGTCAGATACATAATTTTTTGGAAAACAACTAAAAGAAAATAAGGAACAAGTTCAAGAGATTGTACTTTCAGGCATTATTGTAATGACCCCTATCATTACGATTGTCAGCGAAGAAAATGTGCAAAATTTTTGTTTTTAGGAAAGAAGGCAACGATGACAACAGTTAAACCACCCCAACTGACGACGACACCACGCACGCAGATCAACAATAGACAACAATGACCCAAGTAACATGAATCCTTAAAGCGAGCGAGTAAAAACAACATTGAATCAACACTTGGCACGACACAACCAAGCAACAACGACTGATCGTCAGTGGCCCTTCACCGCGCACTTCCAAACAATTCCAAACATAGAGACGTTACTTCAATCAACCTTAAATTTCAAGCGCATAAGGAAACTGACATACAATCTTATATAGAATTAACAAACTTGAGGCACAATTATATTTACGGTCCATGCATGCTAATTAAACAATCATTTAATCACTCAACATCATGTCAATAAACATTAACTATGATTAATCAATCTTCGCAAGTAAAATAAGGGTGAAATCATGAAGATGGGTAACACTTTTGCTTGTTTTATGAGAAAAAAAAACTGTTTTTTCACAAGTTCTTCAACTACTGACATACAAAAGTATTTTTTTTTATTTATAATTTCACTTTATAGTAAAAAAAAAACTTGTGAAGAATTTTGTTATCTTTTCAATGACTATTTTTCAATTTTTTTTTATCAAGATTTGATATGTCAAATTGATAATTGTTTAACAGTATGTTCCTTAAACATGAAATGAATGATAATGAGTGATGTTTTCCCACAACAATGTATCTATTATTAAACTTGTGTTTTTAAGAAATGAAATATACTACAACAATCTACAGAGACTCTATTTTATTATGATTATAATTTTGAATCTAACGGATGAATATTGTAATTTCTAGAACTTTTTTAAGTTGACCAAGCTGAAAACATTGCATATTTTAAACACATGTTTTTCTACACCTTGTATCTATCTTAATTTTTACTTAAAAGTAAAATTTAAATATACCCTTTTGAAAAGAACAATTTAAGGATTATGAATATAATTTTTTCTAAATTTTTCAATGTATATTTTTAGAGATATTGATATTTCATTTCACCGAATCATAATGTCTGCTAAAAATATTATGCAGTGATTTTTTTTTTAAATTATATAAGATTTGATAAAAATAATGAAAATGAAAACAAATTATAGGAATTGAAAGTAGATTCAATTCTGGAAATGCTGGTGTCATTTTCAAAACCAAATTCTCAGTATTTGTAGGAGCCCGCAACCTCCAAATTTCAGATAAGCTTGGGGAAATTCTTTGGTTTTTGTTTTTATTCCCAATTCCATCTTTTCATCCGAAATAATCTTTCGGTCGAAATACAAATTTTTAACGGAAACTGTCAAAGGAGAACGATTTTCAAGGTTTTCGGCCAAAAAAACCTTCTTTAAGCCGAAAGCGTGTTGAGCAAATTTTGTTGGTCGGAAAAAATGAAAAGACACGTTGTATCATTTCATTTCGTGCCAAATCATATAAATACACTTTCGATTGAACAAATTTAACACAATTCATCAGATGGACGGACATATATGAGCTCAAAGATAGAGATTTCAAAGCATTTATATTATTGATTGCAGCTGCATTCTTTTCTTTCTTTCTTTCTTCCCTCTGTTCCATAGGCTTAATCAGAGGATCAATATCGATACATGATGGTTTTCTAGAGCACCGAAACAAAGTTTCGAATCATCTTTTTGTCTTTTGTTGAATAAGGTAATTGATGTTTGTTCAAGTTTTTATTGGAATAACAATCTATATGTTGAAAGATAAATGTTGAGCATTTTTTCAATGTGAAGTTTTTGTTGAACATATATTTTACAGATAACTATAAAAGTCAAGGGAAACAAAAGTTTGTGCAAGAGAAAATTTTATCGCACTCGAGATGATACTTGCCAAAACAAACAAAGGAAAGAGAATTATTGGAGAACGAAATGAGAACATGCAAATATTGAAGAAAGAAATGATGATAATGTCAATAGAGATTTTCAACAAGAAGAAGTTCAACCAGGTATGCATGCATATATGATGATCGAGCACACGACACACATTGGGACTGTATTAAGAAAGTACAAAATTCAAAGTATAGAATTCACATTTAAAATATTGTAAATAATATAATTGATTGTAATTACAATATGATGTTTTTCAGAAAACATAAATAGATTTGTCTCATAATGTCAAAGAAGATGTTGAAACCGAAATTGAAGCAGAAGACGTTGAAACCAAAATTGAAGCAGAAGTCATTGAAACTGAAATTGAAGCAGAAGACGAATCACCTATAGGTATGTACATAAATTTATATAATACAAGATGAACACTCAAGTATATATAGTTTAGTGAATTTTTGTTCGGGTTATGTTTTTTAATATAAACTTTAAATTGAAATATGAAGGAGAAACTATCAACATTGATGATGAAATATTAGAAAATGTTGATACTGACAAATTTGGGAAGAAAAAAGCTAAGCATTATATAAGATATCGAACTAAAATTATGTATAATACTTTTTTCAAAGATGAATCAGTAACAATACAAGCTCAACTTTTACTTTGTCTAAAGAAGTCAAGAAATTTAAAAGAAGCTACATCATTATTGGGTATTCAAAATTCAACAAAGGATACAAAGGTGAAACATAATGTCTTTAACAATATAACTAGTGTATTAAAAGATTTTGGAAAATCTCGAAAAGAAAATGTCCTTGTTGCACACAGAGCGATACAGACAACAATTGTTTCATCTAGCAATATAAATGGTCATTTGACACGACACATGGAAAAAATTATGGGAACGTCAAGAAAAACATTGCACAAACATAGAAAATTTTGATTGCAAATATATGTAAATGGTGAATTGGCATGTTGGACAGTGATTTCTAGACAAACCTACAAAGATAAACTTACATAAAATGTTAAAGAATTGGCCCGTAATTGTTGGTTGGAAGAATCTCGTGTTTCATCACATACAAGGGATGTGTTGTGACGAAGAATAGAAACAATATGAAGAACATCCAAAACGTATATTTCCAATGACACAAATAGAGTTGTTCAATAAGTTCAAAGAAGAGCACAAATGTAACATCTCGCTCTGGCGCACTTACAAACTTATTCTTTGAGGACACTTGCTCACAAGTGATCTGGACTTTTTTGATAGTAATGCATTTATGCTTGATTATGGTGCGTTCTGATAGACGACATGATGTTTTACTACTTGATGAATACAGGTGCAATTGACTCAGTTTAGTTGAGTGTGCAGGGTTTTTGACCTGGAGGATGCAGAGGCATCGACAGAACCCTTGGACTCTGGATTGAGTCAGGGAGTGTGCTATTTGAGTTGTTTTATTTACCATGATATTTATTGATTGATGATATGTTGTTGACATGTTCTGACAAGTGAAAAGTATTTGAGTTGTTTTATTTACCATGATATTTATTGATTGATGATATGTTGCTGACATGTTCGACATGATGGTTGATGATGCAGATTGATGATAGCTTGCTAACCAGAATTACATTTTGATTAAAGGGGTCATGCACGACTACTTGATATATTGAGGGAGAGGTGTTGAAACAACCCTGCCACATCCTAATAGAATTCTTGTCGTGGCTCGAACTATAGGTTAACGGATTACCTAGTTCGAGAGGGATCCAATGGTCAGTGGAGGGCGCATCACCGCTGATAGTTGCTCACGGCGATTCTAAGGCACCTAATAAGCATGGGCCTTATTCCTTAGAGCCCTTAGTTCCCACAAGTTCAATCGGCGGAGTGTTGACTCCAGGGGATTATAGAAGTCTACCAATCCATCAAGTCAGCGAGTGGCACCCTTGGAGCACGTAGCATCCTAAAGGCACGTCAAGAAAGAAATACAAGTCATGGAGTGGCACCCTTTGAGCACGTGGTGCTTCCTGAAGTGCACGTCGCGCAATGGAAGCAACCGAGGCGAGTGGCACTTTGAGCACGTGGTGCGTCCTGGAAGGCATGTCGTATTGATGATGATGATGAGATGCCACCGAATACGAATCCCAAGACCTTAATGCCTGATAAAATTCTTAAATTGACCCCCTAATGAATTGTCGCCCAAGAAAATCTAAACCTAAATTTTAAAACACTCTAAGATAAAAATTTTGACTAGCCTTAAAGAGAAGACCCTCCAAAAAAAAAACTTAAGGACGTAAACGAAAACCCTCCTAAGGGTTAGTTAAGAAGTCTTCTTAAAATTAATGTAGGTAAAGTAATGAGGGAGTTAAATTCAAGTGAAACCCATGGCTTTTAAATTATGTTGAAGAATCAAAATTATTAAAGAGTGGGGAGTATAAAAATTTAGGATTCTAAAAATATATTGAAAAGACTATTATTACACATTTATCACTTTGGGTTTAACAAAAAATATAAAAAATAAAAAATAAAATAATAATAAAAAGAGAGGAAATAAAAAAAAATAGAAATGAGGAAACTTGTAATAAAGGAAACTTAATAATGGAAAGCAGGAGACATAGGGTAAAAAGAGAAAAGGAATTAACATTTAGGAGTTACTAAAAATTAGCAACTTCATTTTAGGAAAGCTATTAAAGTACGAGAGGGACCCTAGGAGCAATTTAAGGAGTGATTTTTGGGTGGATGAGGGAATTGAGTCTCTTTAATTATTAAAAGAAATTAATTTCGAGAACCATAGGGATGAGGAATAATTTGACTACTTAATTTTTAGAGGTTTGTCATTAAAATGTAATGAATAAATGATTTAGGAAAGTAGGTGGGTCCCAAATTTATAAAAAGAAGGGGAAAGAAGGAAGAGGGATGAATCCATAGCTTTAACGCGACATACCGCCTGGATTGTGGCTTGACGGATTGTTTGTGATGAGCTAGCTCTATCCTACCGGTTGGAGTGGTAGCTCAGTCAGGAGGTGAGCTGAGTAGCTTGGCCTTATCTCCGATCTCTTGTGTAACCCTTTGCGCTTATGGGGGCTATGGGAAGCGAGTACCTCTAAGGATTACGAGGTACCGTGTAGTCTCTACGTAATAATATCGAAATGGAGCGGTGCGGAGGTTACATGGAGTGGACGACCCACAAGCGACAAGGCTGATAAATCGATATGGTTTTTTGGTAGAATAGGATGAATTATGGATTATGATGATATCAAAATTATGGGTTGCGATTAGATTTAATAGCTGCCATATTTGTCTACTCTGCGATTATAATCGTAGTTGCTGCATTTGTTTTTCTTATTATTCAAATTTCTCTTGTGATAAGTATGATGGGAACCCTTGTACAGATTTATTCTCCATGGATTTTTGGGATTTAGAATGCGAATTTTAGCTGTTGAGGAACCTCCCATTTGAAATCGGTTACTGATGCCAACTGCCTCTGTGAACAAGGTTCTTTTTCTATTAAATAGAACAAAAAGAGAACAAACATTGATCTCGTTCGCCACTTCCTGCATCAAGCCTGGTAGATGTCGTGCCCTTTGTTTACTTTGACATTTGTCTGGCGTTAGTTAGTCTTGATTAAGGCCGTGATAATCGCCTCCGCACTACTACCATCAAGTATTTCAGGTTTTGAACTATGCTTGGGGTTCTGCATGGAAACTCTTCGGCGTTCTCTCGTCCATTATAATGAAATTCGGTGAATGGGCTATTCTATCCCCCGTGATTCGCTCCGCCGCATTTAGTTAACCCCCGCTAGCGAAAAAAGGGATTTCGCTGTGTAGAGTGACGGGCTTCGTCCTTTGCTGCCCTGGCATTCCCTTGTGGTTCCTTTCGCTACCTTTTTATAGGGGTCTACTGATGTTAACCTCACCGTGATTACGTAAAACTCGTCACATACTTTTTAATAATTTTAATCTCTCAAGCGTCTTTGTGGTCTGCGGGTTGAGTAATGCAGCTATCTTTAGTAACTATGGGTAAGTTTTCCCTGCTAGTGGCCCGCTTAATGCTATTGCTGGGCTGCCCTTTGACTGGCGCTTATTTCCTTTGTATTGTCAGACAGTCATATATCGTTCAGAATGTATTGCAGTACCCCATAAATCAAGGCGGTGCCTTGACAGATGATTCCCGCTGCCAGGGCGTTTTATTCTCTGCGCGTTGTGTATTTACTCCCTTCTTCCGCATTGTTCTTTATAACCCACGTCTTCCCTGACATCTCTTCTGGCAGCTCGTCCTGGTCTGTGCCTTCACCGTTGGTTGTGGTTGGTCAGCGCGATCTCCGATAGGGTTGTTTATTATGCTGCCAGCCAAATGATTTTAAATGCCATCTCTTTTTTTTAAAAATGAATGCACGATGACTAAAGGAATTTAAATACAACGTTTTGTTCTTCCATTAAGAATAGATAAACCTGCGAAATCCCCTCGTAAACGACATGTATTCCCTCATTTGATGTATTATTGAATGGGCATATTGCATACCAAATTTATAAGTTAGATTCATTGAAACTTTTTCCCTCATGGATATTGACGAGTTCCCGTGAGTGTAAGGGAAGGTAATGCATTAGAACGATATGTTAATGCAAGTAAAATTAAAATGCAATACTAGAATGCAAAACTGATATTGTTTTACGGACAACTTGTAGCAATGTGACTCATGTTACTTTCAATGGCAATATCAATGCAATTTGAATGGAATATTAAACTGCCGTAGTCATAAATGTTTTATCGGAAGTTGCAGTAATGCGACCTGGTGGTTATTCAACTGACAATCTAAAAATGCAATCCGTAATGCCAATACGAAACGAAATTATGAAATGCAGTATTAATATATTTTTATGGAAGGCTGTTGTTACGATGGGGTAGAATTATGGTAAATTAGTATCATCGATATTTATAATTATGATGTTATCTTTAGGTCGTCTTTTCCAGGTTGTCATTTCAGATATTGGCATTTTCTTATTATTGACATTTTAAGTTTTATCATATTATGGATTACCATTTTTAAATTATAGTGTAAATTGTATTTTCAATTGTTGATTCTTATAATCATGATGCTATTTCCATATAGTGACCTCTTTAAATAATTACTATCTTTAATTATTGTGATTTGAGACATTGATAGTTTGGTTGTTATCTAATTAAATGCCCTTTTTAACTTTTGTCATTTAACTTTTATTTAATTTAGATTGCCATTTTAATTTTTGATGTATGTTGTTATATTCAATTGATATTACCTAATAATATGATGTCATTTCAGTAATTACTTTTGGACCTTAGTGAATGATTTATCTTGTAAGGTCGCTATGTGGAATTCTTAGGGTAGTAGCATAAGAGGTATGGATTGATTGTAAAATCATGGTCCGGATTGTGACAAAAATGATAGATGGTTATTGTTTTATGACAGAGTTATTGTAACTTTTAATTATTGTTAATAAATATGCGGCTTAATAACCTCGGATTTACGTGATCATACCATCTCCAAGTTGGTATATTAGGGTGGTTGTTCGCTTAGATATCAAAGCTTGAACTTTGGGATTGTTGTCGAAGTTCCGTCACGTGCCTTCCGTATAAGTATAACTGTTCTCTTCTTCTTATTTATGTCGTAATTTTGATTGCAATCAGTTAGCTTCACAGTCTGCTTGTGTCGGGCGGGGGTATAGACACCTCCTTGTAGCCTATAAGCCATGCTCTGTGTGTGTGATTTTTCTCTGTAAAGAATCCAGCAATGTGATCAAGAGAGTCCTGGGGCCCTTTAAAGGTGGTGGTTTCCACTTCCAGGACATTAATTCCGATGATTACTTGCTCGCTCCGTTGTGCAGTCGGCCAGTAGCTTGTCTAATCTTCTTTCGAAGACATAAGACTAAAAGCCCCGCTCTGCGGCAGAAATAGTAAACTCCACTGCTGGATTCTTCCATCTGTGGATCAGACTGTACTTAACCCCTAGTGTTGTCTTTTGCTTACAACTGCTAGTTGTACACCTTATGTCTAGGGCGTTTCTATTGCTTGTTGTCGCTGTGATATGTTGGGGTCGTCTCTCATAAGTTCGTCCTTGTTTGTAAGGCATTAGGTCGGGTTACTAGTTTCTTCCCGAAAGCAACGCCAAGAGCCCGTCTAATCTTCTTTCGAGAAGACATAAGACTAAACGCCCTGCTTTCCTGTGAAGAAATAGTAACCCTAACACCATGGATTCTCTTCCTGTGTTCTACCAAACTCCCGTGTATATTAAAATTCTTATGTCAAGTGGTCGCGGTATCGCTATAGCCACTCGTTGTGTGCCTTCAGTTTTACCTTGTCATGGTTGCGTCTTGTTATTGTCAAGTGGCGACTTAGAGTCGAGTGTGTTGTTACTTCTACATACGCACACACACCTTAAACACAATTTTTTGCACCTGTTCTCAGAAGTTGTTGTCGAACAGGAGTCGCTAGAGAACAAAGAAGTTAAAATTCCATCAATACATTTGTGCAAATAAAACCATGGTGGTTTGTTAGACCCATCACCGTTCGTGACATAATTTGTTGTTGTCGTTATAATGTGGAATTTGAGTTGTACTACAACACTTTTTTGGATTTTGATAAAAGATACCTCTAGGCTGTTCAATTCCTCCTTCCACATTCAGATTTTATATCCAAACTCTATGTGAAAGAGAGAAGATGATTTATTTTACAAAAAAAATGTGTTGGTGGAAATAAATGTGATCATTGTGGAAATCTAATTTGTTTCATCCAAAGTATCATATTGATATGAATGATCAATCATTTTCTAATATAAGAGTCGATTGGAAGAGATATGAATATATCAACAACACAACTCCACATTCTTCAAATGTTATTTCCAAAAGGATTGATTCGAAGGTAGATAAAATCAGTGTGATAGATTTTTTGAAGAAGTTTGAGGAAGAAATCTATAAATACACCAAGCATTCACATAGAGCTCAATGGAAAGATCTATAATTCAAACAATACCGTGAAGTGTTTCCACCAGGGACAATTTTGTCTGTAGTTGATTTTGCAGAGAATTACACATTCTCTTTACAAAAAGAAATACAGAGCGAATATTATCATTCTGATCAAGTCACGCTATTTGTCCACGTTTTATATATATATGCTCAACAGAGTATTGATAACATAGAAAGAACCAACAAAAATCGATATGTTATTAAAGAATATCACTTTTTTATAAGTGATGATCGAGCACACGACACACATTATGTACAACATTGTTTTGATAAATTTTATGATTCATTGAAAGAACGCAAAATCAGAATCGATCAACATTGGATATGGTCAAATGGGTGTGCAGGTCATTTCAAATCTTCACGATCATTCAATTGGTTATGTCGTCTTCATAAAAAATTAAAAATTACACACTATTGGAATTTTTTTGAGACTGGTCATGGAAAAGGAGAGCACGACGATGCAAGGGAATGTGTAAAATGAACACTTTGAAGGTATCAAATGAACCCTCATGCCGATCGATTTGAATCTGCTGAACACGTTGTTGAATGGTGCAAAATGGTGCTAAGCCATGAATATAATCCGTCAAGGGATGTGCGCAAGTGTGTCTATATAAATGTTACACATGTACACAAGATATTTTTATTTGAACGTGTTCAAATTTATATTCAAACTTCAATCATTTTCTTGAGAGATTTCAAGTTAACAAGTTCTTGTTTTATGTAGGTTTTTTTGGTATGTTGGAATCCAAGATGTAAATAGATCAATCTCATATGACGCTAGTACAATACCTGGGACACGAAAA
>SNQJ01S0028993.1:131757-142003 GCA_010110895.2 Picea sitchensis
TCAAACATGTGAAATAATACAATATTAAAAAATTGTGATTAAAACAAAATTGACATACATACCAAAAGAGTTAAGTCTCATCCTCTAACATACTCTTTCCCACAAAATATATTGTAAACATATTTTCCACCAAATATAATTTAGACATCTGTAATAATAAAAAACAATAATAAAAAAACAAATAACACATATTCACATATATACTGTAACTAAATATTAAATAAACAATAATAAATAATAACATACTCAACCACAGTTAAACAGATTTAAGATAGTTACTCTCCAATTAAGAGTACATAATTTAAACAATTTGTAAATCTTATCTAAAATCTTATAAAAAATTAAAGAGAAAAATTATGTTCTTGGTAAAAAAAATTGTGAGTTAGAGTTAGATAATAATTTGAAAATAAATATAGAATTGTGTATGAAGAAAGTTCACAAATCTCCATATTAAGTCATTATTCCAATGAAATACTTATCTCCTTGTGGATAAAGTCTCAAATCCTTCAAGTGAAATTCTCCTTGTGGATAAGGTTCCAAATCCTTCAGGTGAAATTCTCATCCCAGGTGATGTTATTGTGTTCTTGATAAAACAAATTGTGAGTTAGAGTTAGATTCAACCCATTCAAATTTAAACTTATCAAATCAAGTCCCCTACTTACTGGAGATTCATTTAACATATCTCCAAGCTGCAATTAATAGTAATCAGAACTTGATTTAGATACAATGATATCTAAATCTAGAATTATAAGTAAACTATCATAAAATGCATAAAATTTTTTCTAACTAGAGCACATACCAATCTGTGGTTCGGGTCATCATTTTGAATGACCTTCTTCCAACCATCCCAATTTTTTTTTGCATACACCAAAACATCTTCTACTGACATTGTATCGAACTCCACATCTGTTTTATAAAGAAATGTGGCCCGAGAATTGACTTTCACTCGCTAACAGTTCATGCTAACATCAACACCATAAAAAATTGCTTCCAAATTTTCCCCGATTGCATTCCTGGCCTCTTTTTCAACCTTTGATGTAACATGCATCTCTGAAAGTGAAGTAAATTCCCCTGTTGGGCGAGGTACTAAGGGTTGTGGAGGCCTTGACAATGCCGCACTTCAATATGCTCCTTTGTGATCATATGTACGTCATTTACCAGTCCCATAATATTTGGATGGTATACTAGTATAATCAGGGTGCATGTGCAAGAAAAAATCTGCAAAATGGTGTCTTGCAAAATAGTGTGGAACCTCATCATTCCATGACAATTTTCCATATGCCGCAAAAAATTTGTTATACAGATGTCCTGCAATGTCAGGGTGCTTAAAATATTGCACCTTCAACATCTTCCGCTTTGGGCTCTCTTTGAAATTGTACATCGAAATGATGTCTTCTTTTGAAACTCTATTTTTTACTGTCTCCCATTTATTAGGGTCTATCACCTTTGACTTTCACCACCTCATTAGATCGACAAAACTGTCAGTGGTTGGCCCCATCTTCTGATATGCGTCCATAAAGTTTTTCAATGAATGAAAAACAATTTGCAAGATTTGTTTAGTCTCCTGAGGGTGTTCCAAGACCACAAAATCATTTTCCAACCTCCTTTTAACACTTTAGCATCGCTCAAGCGTCATTGCTTCAGTAAGCCCTTCCCAGAGAAGTTCATCACCAACATCCGAAGAATAGGTGAACGTATGCATGTAATCTTCTGTTTATTGATAACACAGCTTCCTAAATCCACATTCACCCTCTGCATCGACATTTGAATCTTCGTGAAAACCACTCTCTCTTTCATTGTCATCCCTTTATATAAACTCGTTGTTTATACAGACATTTTAAACTAATTACAATATTTAACTTCACATAAATTTAAATACACAAAAATACAACAAAAATAAACAAAATTAAATAAAATTACCAGGAATATTCTCTTGTTCTGAGGTATTCCCTACATTCTCAGGTGTAGTAGTATCAATGCGCAACCTATCTAAGAATTATGCATCCATACCACTTTCTTGAGTAGGTTCTGCAGTTGATCTATTCACAGACTCATTTGAATATCTCTTTCGACGAGATTGTTGTTGGTCACTCGAAGTCTCAGTCGAAGAAGGACTTCTTGTTCTTTCTTCTTGGGATAACCTAGAGAATTTGCGAGGAATGTTTGGATAATCTTGTGTTAACATCTCTCCTCAATATCTATCCACAATGAAAAATTTATCAATAAAAATGCAAAGATGTACCCAAGTTCAAGCAATTAAAAACACAGAGAGAAATCAAAATTTTAATCAATCAAGTCACAGAGGTACTCGTTCATAAGAAGGTGTAAAGACTAAACATTCAGCGATGAATCAATCAGCTCAAAGATAAGTAAGGGATAGACATTAGGGAAAATTCTTATCTTTCACTCATCATCCATGAACAAAAAAGCAGGGCATTTGAATCTATAGGTCTTTAAACACTGAAGTTAGGACCATTGATTCGGCTCTTGGCTGACTGCTTAGTCATGAACTAATGACTAAAGAGATAAGGGACAAAATATTAAACCACAATATTTTCATAATAATCAATAAAACCCACACATAGAAGTCATTGAAATCAGAATTTGGGTTCCCCAAGGGAAATCAATTCAAAATAACAACAAACAAGGGGATTCATTAAAAGTTCCCTATGGTTGGATCCACTAAAAAAACATATTAGAACATTTCTATAAGATTCCTTAAATGTTCCCTATGGTTGAATCCACAAAGACCACATATAATACAATGCATTAGAATCCCCAAAACAAAGAGTTTAATCATCATAACCTCACACACCCACTAATAACATCAACATGTTTTGATCACGATGAGGTGAAGGTCTTGCATGAACATGGATTATATGTCATTTCTTTAAACTTCCCATTAGAATTGTTTAAATGTCATTGAGTTTTTATACTAATTCCTTTATTGTCATGTTACATGGGATGGGTTTGAGGGTTGTTCGTATTCCTAATATAAATTAAGATGAGGTGGAACAAATGTAATATTTGTGAGGCTTAGTTGGAGTTAGAAATCTAGATAAAATATAGTCATATAAAGTAGAAATTCACGTTGATTGAGAGCAATCATGACAATAATTACAAATGTAAGTGCATCATAAACTATTGTAAACATAGTAATGTGAGTTTTAATGGGGTATATATTTTGAAGAAGATGCAATTGAGTGATTCTTAATTGTCACAAAATTTATGGCGCTAATGAGGCCTATTTCTACAAATAGTAATGTGAGTTGTAATGGCGTATATATTTTGAAGAAGATGCAATTGAGTGAGTTTTAATTGTCACAAAATTAATGGTTCCAAATGATAATGTCTACAATGGTTCTAATGGAGTAGTTTAGGTGATATTCTTTGATAATATAGAAAATGCTATAAATAACTGTGAAATATTTTATGGTCACCTAAAGTTACATAAAGGGACCTAATTTTACTATAAACTATGGGATTTCCACTAAGGGATTTATACCTAATTGTTACATAAAGGAACCATATTTCCACTAAGTTCCATTTCTTAACTATAAACTCCCTAACTCCCTTGCTTGATATAGTTTTGAGTTTATTTGTTGTTGATTATTAAACCTAACATCATATCCCTCCATGTCCAAAGTTTCATAAACAATAGCGACAATCTAGGACACAAAAAAGTAATATGTGATTAACAAATAAAGTAGTTTTAATTCCTCTTCAATTTTCAATAATTCAGTTAGTTGCTGACTTAAATGCCAATCATATTACATTAAATGTTGATCGGATAAATTTCAAGGAAAAACCAAATCTACACAAGTGTATATATTCTACAGGTTGAGGGAATGACTATAGTGAATATACTACCTATGTTTCACAATTTGTTTTCTATTTGTTGTGCTATATTAATGCAGATTTTCCATATCATATTACAATGTAATATTTCATAACATATATTACTATATAACATATTACATTGTAATATGTTATAACATATTACAATGTAATTGTATGTTACATTGTAACATATTATTTCCTAGTATCCTTGTCACACCTCAAGAATCAAATCTTCATAAGGTTTGACTTCTGGAAGTTCTTGGAAAATACAATCCACCAACATTTTAAATATTTTAGGGGTACTAGGTCATTCAGGTACAAATCTCACTTGATACATATGTTAATCCATCAAAACTACTCACATTAGGGTTATTTTAATTCAAGGATGGTGAATGACCAGCCATCATGTTGCTCTCCCAAACATTGACTGGTTGCCTATGGTATGAGAACATGCCACCAGTGAAGGTTTTTTGCAGTTTGTAAAATATTTTATTTCTAAATTAGACTTTATTATCCACAATGAAGTATTAGTTATAATTATTCATTTAATCAAAGGTTCACTACAATTTCAAAACAACATGAGAGTGGGAGACTAAATATGTATGTTTATAAATTATTTATTAATGTCCAAATATGTATTTTTATAGTATATTTATTAAATTTAAATATGTATGTTTTAAAATTTTTCCATTGTATATATATTACTCCTCCATTGTAATCTAATATTACATATGTAAAAATGGAATTATAAATTTAATTCCTACAGATTTGTAATTTTTATAAAATAAAATAAGTTTGAAATAAAAACATGAACAATTTGAATTTTTTATGAATTTTTTATGAATTTTTTATGATTTTTTTTTATAAAATACAAAATGTTTGAAATGACTGTGACTTGGCAGAGGTGATCATTCACAATGCAGAGTTTATCAATAAAAAGACATAGATGTACCCATTTCAAGCAATTAAAAAAACATAGAGAAATCAGAGTTTTAATCAATCAGGCTGCAGAGGTACTCGTTCATAAGAAGGGGCAAAGACTAAACATTCAGACATGAATCAATCAACTCAAAGATAAGTAAGGGATAGACAAAAAAACAAATTATTATCCTTCACTCATCATCCATGCATAGAAAAACATGGCATTTGAATCTATAAGTCTTTAAACACCAAAGTGACGACCGTTGATTCAACTTCTAGCCGACTACTCAGGCATAGACTGATGACTAAAGGGATAAGGGACGGAAGATAAAAACACAATATTTTCATAATAATCAATAAAACCCACACAAAGAAGTCATTGAAATCAGAAGTTGGGTTCGCCAAGGGATTTTCATTCAACTCAAAGGTTTATCATTCACAATGCAAAGTTTATCAATAAAAATGCAAGGATGTACCCAAGTTCAAGCAATTAAAAATGTAGAGAGAAATCAAAGTTTTAATCAATCAAGCCGCATAGGTACTCATTCATAAGAATGCGCAAAGAGTAAACATTCAACAATGAATCAATCAAATCAAATATAAGTAAAGGGATAGACAACATGAAAAAATACTATCCTTCACTCATCATCGATGCACAAAAAAACAGGGAATTTGAATCTATAGGTCTTTAAACACCGAATTGAAGACTGTCGATTCGGCTCCTGGCCAACTGCTCAGCCATGGACTGATGACTAAAGGGATAAGGTAAAAAATATAAAACCACAATATTTTCATAATAATCAATAAATCCCACACATCGAATTCATTGAAATCAGATGTTGGGTTTGCCAAGGGAAATCAATTCAGTAAAACAACAAGCAAGGGGATTACAGATACAAGTTAATAATTTATTAATGGTAGGAATGAGTGATATATATTTTGAAGAAGATGCAATTGATTAATTCTTAATTGTCAAAAAAATTATGGTGGTAATGAAGCCTATTTCTACAAATAGTAATGTGAGTTTTAATGACATATATATTTTGAAGAAGATGCAATTGGGTGAGTCTTAATTGTCACAAAATTAATGGTCCCAATGGTAATGTCTACAATGATTCTAATGAAGTATTTTAGGTGATATTCTTACATTATCTTTGTGATCTAGAAAATGCTTTTCTAGGATGTTTTGTTTTGAAATTTGATCATTCAATATATTTTCCATATTTTCCAATATATTATCCATATTTTCCAACATACATAGTTTACTTGTTATAGTGTATAATATATTATGGTTGGATGGGATAGTACATAGGATCTTCTCGATAAATATGATAAATATTTGAGTGAGTTAAAGATTAAATATTTAATAATAATATTGTTTTTATATAAAGCAAGTCATTATTTCTAATTCTAAGACTTTGCAAAACTGGTGATATTTTGAAAGGGGCATACAAAGAAGCTGAAAATAATGGTAAAAGTGCACTATTAAGGGTATTACTACTATGATCAAAGCAAGTAGAAAATGAATACAACAGGTATGTATGTGAGACACGATACACCTTATTAGGATAAGAGCTAGTATTGAGTGCAAGTAAGGTAATCAAGCATATTCATACTAACCAATTAGCATGCTATGTTATCAATAACTCTTAATCAATTGATTACGTAAAGAGTTGTTGTTATAATAGTAATGAACAGACCATTGCAAGGATACATCATATCTATAATAAGTATGATGTAAGGCTAATGAAGCTTAGTAAGAAGCTTAAGAACATTGATTAACAAGACTGTAATAAAAGCAATATGAGCTTGCTTAGTTAACTTGAATAAGATGTAAGTGATACCACTAAGAGTTATGGATTCCAAGCTATTACAGTCTAGTCATTGTGTTTAGTTTAAGCGTTTGTATTACACTAATACGAGCAATATAACATAGCTTGTATTCAAGCAAGTATGGGCAAAGGGTAATCATACTAGTATCATTATGTTTAATGAAGGGTCCATGTTTCTTCTATAATTACGTAGGGAATAATCGTGATGTTATAATTCATATGGGATTAGAGCTCTAGTCATATCTTACACTTTACTCGAGTCTAATATAGGTCCATATAATCTTACAACCTATTGGATATAAGAGTATGTATTCTCGTAATCAATTACACATAGCTAATACTGGTAAAATAGTATGTGTTTCCTTTATCGAATGGGCTATGCCATATCTTACAATGGTTGAAACATGGGTAATAAGCATAATCAATACATGTGTGTAAACATGACTCAATACACCTACCTCAGCAGGTTCTACACGATCTCCCGGTCAAGGATCATTCGTACACTTCCCTTTGAGTCGAAGCGACTCTTTTAGTTCCCTGCTTGAACCCTTGAACAAATCCACAGATCCTTTTGTTAGGCACCGCCTGTGCAAACTTGCACTAGGTGTGAGCCCTTTCTCCACACGACCATGGAACTATGACCAAGGTCCACACCAACAAACGGTGTTATCGCGAATCGGGGCTTCAACGTATGAGTCGCCCTTGAATCTCCACTCTCGATAGATGATATTCGATGAGGGATGAGCACCGGGTTAACTCCCCTCATATCCTTATCCACATGAACCCTACCCGTGTCCACAAGGCTTACTCCAAAAGTCACTCTGGAATTTGTGACTTCGCGAATCCTATGCTGAGTCCCCTGACTCCTTCAAGTTTCGAAACCCAAAATAGGGCTTGACGGTCCTTTGGCTATGGCCTGGGGATAAACCTGTTGAGCACATTGGAGCTTCGTGTATCACGAGTCCTCATTGCTTCCTCCATTGACTTCCTCTGTGTAGCGCGTCAACAAAATGCCAAACCCTCACCACGTGTCCTCTCCGATGGATGACCACGATGATGTTGGTTCTTCCCCTTTCAAACCTTCGACTTATGCGGACCTCTGCCATGCATCCTATGAGATGATGAACGATTTCAATCTAATCGGAACTTTGATGAGTCCATTCTCCTCTGCATACACAAGGTTAAAACTCGTGCGCCTTCTTCCAGATCTGATGGCTATCAGTCCTCTGCGCTTAGATCTGATGGTTCAAACTTGATCTTCCCTGTGCACATTCCCCTGTGTGTTTGGACATGGAATTAAATGGTCCTAATCCTTTCCCCCAATGCCAATCCAATGACAACTGTTCTCCTTCCTCCTGAGATGTGCTCCTTCCTTGCCTTAGAAGATTTTCTAAGTGTCGAAGGGTTTGACACTTGATTCTTCCTCAAGCTCAGAGACTTTGGGTCTCGTCTACGTTCTGAGAACGTTGTCCGTCTTGAGCTTCCTTCGCCTTGGAACCTTGAAGGGTTTCAATATACCGCTTCTTTCTGTTTGAAATTTGTGCGCAAGAGCACTATTCCTTCTGAGATTTGCTGGCTCAAACCTCTAAGAGACTCGACCCTTGTCTCTCCCTTCAAAGGGGAAATTGATGCCCTCCTGAAAACCTCCTTCTCAAGCACACCTTGCTGAGCCGACAGAGTGTTCAGTAACTCTATGAGTGTCTTCCTTCTCAACACTTCTCTTCTTTCAGAAATCGAAAGAGAGTTCCCTATTGCACTCTATTCACTTGCTCAATGCCCTCCTAGCAGAGCTCTACAAAAAATGCAGCAGTTTTGTCTTTCTCTTTGTACCTTCTCTGCATAGTCTCACCTCCAAGGTATTCAACAAACTTGAGGCTTCTCCTCCCCAGTCTATAAATTCTTCTGGTGCTCCCTCCTGGTACGTCTTTTCTTGAATTCTGTAGAACTCAGATGTGCACTCTTTGCACTTGCTTATAGAGTCCTCAGTACTCTATCATGCAACCCCTTGCATGAAGCCATAAAGAGCCCAGACTGGAAAATCAAAGAAACTCCTAAATAGATGAGAAAATCTATCCATCCCTGCAGATGGCATCTAACATACATCTACAACATACACACATAAAAGCATAAAAGACATTCACAAACACATAAACACATAAAGATTCTTATGCAAGAAAGATTGCTCTATTTGTATTCAATTCATAATGCCTGTACAAAGGTTACAAAATCTCGGACTGTGATAGAGTCTCGACTCCTCTCTTTTCCTCTCTAATCTACCTATCCTTTTGCTTCTGCCTCACTCATGCCGAACTAAATCTCTCTCTAGATACCAAAAATATCTTCTTTTTTACAAAAGAGGGGCTCCTCGAGCTCTTCCATCCAAGCTACCTACTCTCATTAATTTACATTGAATTTCATTCAATGGTTTTCTAGTCCGGATCGGATCTAGATCTCATCCTGTCAACCATTAAAGGTGACACTGACTATAGCCTACACAAAATCATGGCTTGGCTCTACCATCCTTACAATCATTTCATTACAAATTTGAAATTTGAAAATGAGAGGGTTGTGCCTCTCCTTCCTTGAATGAGCGTTGAATGTGTTGGTCGACTGGCACATTGTTGACGTGAAGTGATGCTCCTGCATCATACTCCATTGCTGTGAAAAAATCATGAGCTCCTACTCATGAGCTTCCCATCTCTGTTGAAATCCACCTAGATCCCAAACTCTCTTTTGGAGCTGTCCATCTACTCCACTGCTTCGTTGTTGCTGCTGCTTTTTTTTCTTCTTCCCTACTGCTATGGCAGGTTTTCCTATGCTCAGCTTCCCTTTGCTTACTTTTTCTTGCACTGACCTCAACATCAGCCTTTTGATCTTCTCAATCACCTCTTCCAGCTGTTCAACATGCTGGCTCTCCTTATGCATTCTTCTTGGGTGCATTTCCACCTTGTTGATGTGTAGATCAATTCGATCCCCCTTGCGATTTCCCCCCCTCGTGGAATTGAGTTGCCATGCTGCTACCAACTTCAATTCCATAATATCCTCATCAAGATGTTGCTAGGATTCTTCCTATGACAACCTTGTTGCTGCTAGTTCTCCTGCTAACATATTTTCAACTTCTTCCAATTGTTCCCCTGGCTGGTATGCTTCCTCACCTGCTTCCAATTTGACTCGTTGGATTTGAAAACTTTACACCATCACCCTTCTCTATAGGGATTCCAATTATTTACATAGATCAACAAAATCTATGCCATCTTCTTTCTCTTCTTATGCAAGCTCCAATGTTGTAGTCATTTCTATTTTAGCTTCTTGGCTGAAAATTTTGAGCCATTCTGTTGAATGCTTTTCTTCTTCTCCTTGGGAAGCTTCTGATATCTTCTCCTTCATCATGACAGTCACCGTTGGTTGTCCTTATTTTTCTATTGCATTTTCATCATATGCACTGGCTTTCACTTGGTTGTCTGGTAGGAATACCCGAACTCCCCCAATCATCAGGATGCATTTTTTATTCTCCTCCTAGATGGTGAAAGTTTTTAACTTGTCATCATATTCATTCATATGTGTTAGTGATATTTCTTGTAAGGGGGTTAGAATGCAAAGGAATGGGTTAAAACCCACTTGTCCTAAGTTTGGAATGCTTACGCGCCTATGGT
>SNQJ01S0028994.1:0-15998 GCA_010110895.2 Picea sitchensis
AAATTGACAAGGAATTGGTCTGTGTTCTTGGTGCCTCGCAGGGAGGAGACCATCCCTAGTTGGAGCCAATGTTATCACTTATAAATTTTTATAATTTATTGTAAAAAAATTTGTGAAGGAATTGAGTTTTTACAGTGCTCGAGTATATGCATAGGTCATTATTATTTTGATCAAAATATTGGATCAAGAGAATCCAATCTCCAAGTCAACCAAACACACACTTAACTCTAACAAAATGCAACCATCATATCCATCAAGCAACTAAGTCAAGGGAATCCCATGAGTCAATTCTAGTGCACAACACATTGGTTAGGATTTTAGTTGCCTGTATATATAAACATTTTAAAAATTTATTTTCCAGTGCATGTGGGATATCTATCACTACAAACAAAATAAAATGCTCAAGCATGAAGCCCAAGTGCCATTCAAATGTTAAACAAGTCATACACATGGAGCTCATGACCAGTTATCCATCTGAAAGACGTGTTAATATAGCTCCCAAGGGTTCATTGGTTCCCTATTGTAAGTCTAAGTATCTGTCGATCTGGAGGAAGTCACTTGTGGAATATATTTTGTTGTTTCTCGAGTGCCATAGCTCCAAGTTCCTAGCATCAAAGAATGCTAAGGGAAGGCACACAAGAGGAGCCTCGAGGTGGAATGTCCAAATGTCAAAGTCAAACACACATCAAACTATCATTGCAAAGCACCAAAGTATGAACCAAATGCCATCGAATATTACAGTTAAAACAAGGCTTCCAAGGCTTTAACATATTTGAAGGGAAGAGAATAAGTAACTACAGAAAATGCGATGACAGTAATCCCAAATTGCTTGAGACATAGACTCCAAAATGATCCTTTGGAATCTATTGGTTCAGGTTTGCTAGTTGTAGAAGGGTTTTTGGGTTCATCTTAAGATAACATTCTTGAATTACTGTATAAATGAAAAAAAAAAATTCTTCACGAGCCTTAGATGACGAAACAAGTGGAATTAAGGAGAGCTACCAGAAGTTTCTTCAGAACTTCCTATAACGACCTTTATAGGAAAGGAGAATTCGAAAATGCTACCAGATGTTCTGGGAGCAAGGTTTTTTATGATTTTACAGATGTCAGATCTCTTGACATATCCAACAAAGAGATAACCTCTTCAGATATCCTCAACCAGATGCATTCTACCTGTTAAGGACTATTGTACGCCAAGTATGGGATTGAGATCAAGAAATAAAAAGTTGGTCAAAGCACACCCTATAAAAGTGGATCTAGGATCGATTTCTAGATTTTCTGCTCTAAATTATAAAATCTCATTGTAATAATATTAGATACTATTATTAGTATTGAGATAGGATTCGATCCATAGTTTTTGGATATCAGTTTTGACCCGAATTAAATTTTGTATCTATAAACTGAAGAGTGAAAACTGAAGAACAAGGGGGGATCTTCCTCTTAGAAGGAAGCATAGGGGTTCTAGAGTCTGGAGAGATAGTTCTGGAGGAAAAAAGATATTCTGCCTATCATTGTAATGCTTTAATATGTTGTAATTCTTGAGGATCAAATTTTGACCATGAATTAGAGGTTCTCTATGCAGTGAAGGATTCATTGTATCTGCCTTTAATTTGTGTGTTTTATTCAAATATCTTTTATTCATTTTCAGAAAATATTTATGTTTAGTGGATATTCCATCTCATGAATGTACAAGATGATCTAGGACAGGTCTCATTGAGATTCATGTTTGTTTTCTTATTCCTCTAGCTGTCAAAGAATGATCATTTTGTCTAATATGCATCTCAATTGCCTTTGATTTGTAGAATGTTAGTAAAAGGACTCGATGCCTAATGGTATTGACCACTGATCAGATCGATAATGAATTAAGTATAGTTCATTTCTTTTCCTCCTATCTCATCAAGTCTACCTGATTCAACATCCCAACCAAACATCAATTCTCTTTAAAGATGTGCTAGGCATGTTCTATTTGCAGTCGGGAACATTTCTAGAGCTAATAGGACCAATCGGGTGTTAAGCCACATATCAATATAGCTATTAATATTGAGAATAATATGAGTCGTTGGATCACTCTAAGTATAAAACATATCGTGATTGTTGGATTACATAACTACAAATGCATATAAAATAAACACACTAAGAAACACACAACTAACTAAAGACATATTAGACCAAGTTGAACTTAACTAACTTCTAAGTGTTTACATATCCTAACATCCCCCCTTAATAACAACGTGGGATAAGATTGAATTATTTACATAGATGACACAATAGGAGAAGGAAGGAGGAATTATAGCCTATCCCCCCTTAATGACAACATCATGAACTCCTAACATAGATCGAAGTTTGGAAAAATTCGCTTATGTAAGAGACTTTGTGAAAAGGTTTGCAACTTGATCTTCTGTAAGGAAAAAAATCACTTCAATAACTTGATCTTGCATGAGCTTTCTAATGAAGTGCATTTGTATTCAATGTTTTTGTTGCACTACTGTTGGATTGGATGTTTAGCGAGTTTGGTGGCACTCTGATTTTCACACCATAGGGTGGTCGAATGTTGTTGTTGGAATCCAAACTCTAAAAGGATCTATTGAGGCCACAACGCTTCTTGACTGGCAGTAATTGTTGCTCGATACTCTGCTTCTACTAAAGAAAGAGAACTAGCCTATTGTTTCTTACAATCCCAAGTGACAGGTCTAGAACCAAGGCTGAAAACATAACCTGTAGTGGAATTTCGATCATCAACATTGCCATCCGAATCCAAATTAGTGAAACCAACCAAAAAATGACTCCCCTATAAACTGTAATGTATTCCAAATTGAACTATACCCTGGATATACCAAAGTGTCTTTTTTGCTACTTTCCAATGTCTCTCATGGGATGTTTGCATATGCCAATAAACAAGACCAACAAGAAAGGAAATATTAGTATGGGTATGAGTTAAATACTTAAGGATACCAACTAACTAATGGTACAAAGTAGCATCAAATTCAAGAGTAGTAAAGGTGGAAGCAAGTTTGATTCCATACTGGAAAGGAGAAGGGGTTGGTTTAGAATCTTCCATGTGAAAGCGATGAAGAAGGTCGCATGCATACTTAGATTGGGAAAGTGAAATACCTTCCTTAGTTTCAATACTTGGAAACCAATGAAATAATGCAAATAGCCTAAGTCTTTCATTCCAAATTTCTTTTTAAGGCTATATTTCACACGGGTTAAAATTTTAGGATCACTACTAGTGAGGACAAGGTCGTCAACATAAAGAACAAGTATTTTAGATGACTTCCTACTTTCTTGGTATAGACATTAGGGTTAGAATGACATCTAGAAAAATTGACGTCAAGAAGAAAACTATCCATTTTAGCATACCAAGCTCGAGGAGTTTTCTTAAGACCATAGAGAGATTTATTAAGGTGACATACAAGGATGGAGTCATTCTGAACATAGCTACAAGGTTTCTCCATGTAGATTTCTTCTTTTGGATCTCCATGCAAGAAGGAAGATTTAACATCCATCTGATGGACCTCCCATTTATATGACACAAGGGCTAGAATAAGGTAGATGTAATTAATTTTGGCTACAGGGGAAAACGCTTCATTGTAGTCAATTTATTCAACTTGAGAGAATAATTTGGAAACTGACCGAGCCTTATGTCTTTCAACAATTCCATATGATGCATACTTAGTTTTATACACCCATTTACAAGATCCCAAGTATCATTTGTTATTGAGGAATGATATTCTCATTCATTGGGGTGTCCCAATCTGGATGACTAGAAGCTTCTACAAATGTGTCCGGATCACGAGTCTCTGAAACTTAAGAAAAAGAGAGGAGGCTTGTTGGAACTATTAATGTGTTTGAAATTGATTTGAATGATCATCGACAAGATCACCGATTGATTCTCACGTAGAATGGACCCATTTGGGAAGTGGTGGTGCTAGTGCGCGCTCATATTCAATGGACTCATTTTGACGAAGGTGAGTGGGAAAAGGTGGATTTTAATCCTCACTGTCATCATCTAAAGAAGAAACCATAATAGGAACAAAATGTGGCACAAATGTTGAATATTGATCACAGGTCAAAGATGGCACAAGCGTTGAATTAGGCTCACATGCAAAGATTTTTTCATCAAATTTAACATCTCTTCTAATAATAATTTCTTTGGAATGAGGTTGAAGAAGTCAATAACATTTGACATATTTAGAATATCCAAAAAAATACACTTCTCACTTTTAGTTTGTGGTGCTTTCCTTTTCTCATAAAAAATCTGAGGCCATGCTTCACTACCAAATACACGAAATTGGCTTACATCTGGCTTAATTTTAATCCATGATTCTTCCAGTGTTATATTTTTTAAAGTCATTATGGTAATGCAAATTCCTATGTAATTGACACAATTGATGGCTTCCACCCAATAATGAAGACACGATCCTTTATATTGGATCATACAATTATTCATTTCTTTTAATGTGCAATTCTTTCTCTCAACAACACCATTTTGTTGTGGCGTATATGGAAAAATATGTTGCATTTGAATTCCTTGTGCAATGCAGTAACTTGTAAATTTGTTGTTCACATATTCACCTCCATTATCTGTTCTTAACCTTTGAAGTTGATGTCTAGATTTTTTTTCTACAAGGGCCTTGTAGGCCTAAAACATGTCAAAAAATCCACTCTTAAGTTTTAAGAAGTAAACCCAAGTGCATCTAGAGAAGTCATCAATGAACGTTAATTAGTAATTGCACCCAAAGAAATAAGGAAAACAAAGTGGACCACACAAATCACTATGAACAAGTTTCAAATGGGTTGAGGTGTGCCAAGAGGCATGTTTGTCAAAACTATCCAAATCATGTTTGTCGAGAACACAACTTGCACAAACACCATCTTTGTAAGAAATGAGAGGAAGACCGATCGCCATATTTTTATTACATGGTTGTTTCAATGAGTTATAGTTTAGATGATCAAACCGCTCATGCCAAAGTTTTCTCAAGTCATCGCTATGAGCAACAAAAAATGATGGAAAAGATGATGATCGAAAGTTGTCAAATTTGTACAACCTGGTAATATCATCAACAATTCAAGTTGCTAGAACATGATTAGAATATTTTAAATCATTTATTACAACTTGGTGAGGTGAAAACTCTATGGTTTTACCTTCACCTGAATGAGTGATTTGATGTATTGATAGAAGGTTGCAGAAAAAAACTTGGAACACATAATACATCATTGAAATGACCATTATCTACCTAAATTGTTCTAGACTCTACAACACTAAGAGATATATCATCACCAACGAATATTTTTTTGGTGTTACATTAATTAAGAGTAGAAAAAGAAAGGTTTTATCATTATCCATATGATAAGATACTCCAAAATAAATAAGCCACTCATTAGAAGAAAAAGTAGATGTTGCATTGAAGGAAAAACCAAAAGCAGAAAGTGCATGTCCATGAGAAGAATAGTTAGAAGAAGAAGACTTGAGATTGATGTCATACTTCTTCACTGCTGCTTCTAAGGCTTCCATCTTAAAAAAACAATTGTCTCTCGATGACCATCTCAACTACAAAAGTTTCAATTCGTGTCAATCTTATTGCTTTTTGTTTTTGGTCATTCATCACCATTGGGAGTAGAAATTGGTTGAGAGGGTTTGGGACCCTTGTTTTTGTTGTTGTTGTTGTGAGGATGTTGCTTCTTTAGATGCTTGGTTTTGTCTTTTTGTTGGGCCACTAAGGCTTTATTAGATGTACTGGTAGTGTTGATCACTCCAAGTTGCAAGATATTATATTGCTCTCTAACCAGAGAATCACAAAAAGACTCAACAACGAGAGCTTGGTAAACACCCCCTAGAGATTTTCTAGTGCTATAAAAGGTAGATACAAAGACAAAATATGCACTACCAAGTTTAGAAAGAATAACATATATGCATCAATCAACCTTCAGATCTATTTTACAATATTTAAGTAAAATTATAAGTGTCTTGAACTTAGATAAATAATCTTAAATGCAAGGAAAAATATTGTAACTTAAATTCATTAATTGATTTTCAATCTCGTGGGCTCAAATCACATTGTGTTTACCAAATACAACTTCTAGTTTATCCTAAGCTCCATTTGGGTCATCAATTCCTTGAAGGTGAAACTATAAATTATGAGAGATGGACATTTTAATTAATCCACACGATTCTTCATTTTTATTATCCCATTTGGATTTATTTTCAACATCAGTGGGGGATTTTTCTTTTCCCAAGGTAATGTGGTACAATCCTTTACTTCTTAGTACATTCTCCATATGGGATTTCCATGATAAGTAATTGGTATTGGTAAGAAAAAGATCACTTGGAGAAGCCATATTAAAATATGCATATAGTATAAATAATATGGATTCAAAAGCTTAAACTAATTATCTGAATGGAAATATCTCGAAAAAATAGGTTGTTTTAAAAAATAGCATTGAAAATGGACGTCAAATGTAACAATTATGCCCTTTAAAAAAATGCATAAATGATAGCCAAAGTGCCATGTGTTAGGTAGAAGTTGCCCCACGTGATGATGAATCTACAATGAGGTGGCTGAGTAAAAAAGTTCCCTTCCTTCTCTAACTTTGCCTATAAGCTCACTTTTACAAATGTGTTACTTATGAAGTGATCCACCTTTATAGAATACATGTGAACCACTTTTACAATGAAGTTACTTTATAAATTAAAGTTGCATGCAAATAATAACTAAGAAAATGAATATTAAAGTTACTTTATAGTGATTCACTTTTATAATTTAAGTGAAATGCATTTTACAATAAAGTTATGAAATAACTCAAGTTTGCATGAACTTTTTCAAAAAATAACTTAAAAAAGAGAGACTTGATCTCAAGACCTCTTATTAAATAAAACAAATTGCAATCAAGTGAGCTAGTGCAAAATATATAACAATTTTAATGAAGGAGAATGTGTTTTTTTACTCTTTTTCTCAAAGTGCATGCTTTTTATAAAAAAACCTTGTTTTTGCCTGCAAAAAACTTCAACACGATCACACACAAAAACAAACGAAAATTTGAAAAAAATATTTTTTGAATATCAACAATAATGGTGATATATCTCAGTTAGCTTAACCAAAAAATGAAGTTTTCTCTTTGTTTCGGATTTGTCGAGCTCGTATAAAGTGTAGAGAAAAGAGCAAACACACACAAAAAAACACTTTTCATTATGTTTGTGATTTGTCGATATCACACAAAGCACACAACATAGAGCATATGCAAATCGAAAAGAGTAGCAAACTGAGAATAAAAACAAAAAAGCCAAAATATTAACTCTATAAATTTATGTTTTAAAAAGGGCATATTCCGAGTTTATACCTACGAATCTGACAAAAATGGTCATATCTTGGGAAAACAAAAACCTTTTGGAGTGAAGAATTTTTTTTTCCAAGTGTAAGAAACACTTTGGATGTAATGGAATAGTTTGCTCAACCTAGAAATGCACAAAAATAGCACAACACAAAAATGTGACAACACGGGTTCAAGATCTCGATCAACAACATGAGCAGGTCTTCAAACGAGCTTTGATACATGTTTGAAAAAATAGGGTATTCCCACATAGGATGAACACCTTCATTAACCTCTCACAACCAGATCAAAGATAAATACAACAATGTTTTTACGTGGTCAAAACCCTAGAAGAGAGAAATAGTTCACAACGCCAACTAACGTGACCACTTGAGACAATCTATTAATGAAAAATAAAAATATTTTACAAGAGAGTTTCTCACAATCGATCATCAACAAATGACCCTCTATACTCTTTAAATATATATCATTGACCAATCAGGTGTTAAGCCATACATTAATATAGTTATTAAGATCGAGGATAATATGAGTCGTTAGATCACTCTTTGTCTAGAACATATCATGACCATCAGATTCCATAAATCCAAATGCATACTAAAAAAACACACTAAGAAACACACTTTTACCAAAAAACATATTAGACCAAGTTGAACTTAACTAACTTTCGAGTGTCAAAATATCCTAACACTTCCTCTTCCTTCTTTTAACAGATAATTCTTAGAAAAATTAACTAGACTTAGAATTTAGAATTTTGACAATCATTATCATTATCTTTCCCCTTAGTTAGCTAAAAGGTGATAAGTATTACATTTTCTTGTACGTTGCCCTTAACAAATTCATTCCAGGTTTTGTGTGGTTTACCCTTAACTATTACATCAATGGGGAACTTCATGGTTTGACCCTTAACCAATTCATTCATTTGATCTAGTGGTTTTTGGTTAACCATTTACAATTTGTTTCAACATCAGTGTACCCCCCTAGAGGAGGAAGAAAGCATTGTCTTGGAGAGGAGTCATAGAATCAATATTCAACTCAAAAATACACCCACGCCTGGACCTGATTCATGCCCAAAAGTATACAAGATCCTTTGAAAATATTGGTTAAATACATTGAAATAAATTGGCTATTGCAACCCCTCTAATCAAATATGTATTTATGTGTGTTTGAACTTGACGATAAAACCTATGAAAAATCCCAGTGTCTAGATCCCATGGCAAAGAGCTCATCTGGCCATAGCAATGTTTTTTTTTTTTTCGACATTGATTAGAAAGATGATTTTTTCCCATAATGAAGAAAAGTATGGAGATCAAAACATTTTGTCTCCTTATAGCCAACTCGATGACAATGCCACCACTTATGAGGAATTTCACCAATATTTTTAACATTAACATTATCATCAATATCTTTAGAGTCATCATTAAATCCTCCATCAATTTCTTTAATAGTTGAATCCTACCCCTTCAAATCTTCAACAAGAAAACTAGCACTCACAAATTAAAGAAGTTTGAAATAGTTGAGAAAACGAAATTTGGGATTCTTTTCACATCTCATAATATCAAAATTTGGGATTCTTTTCACATCCTAATTCATTTCTATTCTTATTGAACTTAAACTCTTCCCATGGTCTAATTAAAGGTTTCAAAATATCATTATTTACTTGTTGATTTTATTCCATGCATTCATAGATGTTTTCTTTCATAACTACAAACGAAAAACTTTCAAGTTCATATTCACATGTACCTCTTTGCACATCCCTTTTTGCTTTGCAATTTTTTGCTTGTGGTTCGTGTTCAACAAAACTTTCCTTCATCAATTTGCTTTTAATAAATGTGAATGATTCGATCCCATATCTAGTTAAGAGATCATTAACCATATCTTTCCTCTCATCATTATCAACCACTTGTATCACATTATTGGTGTTGCAAGAAGCATCAACCATCAATTTGTCTTGTGTCATGTTCTCAATTTGTAATTTTAACATATCCTTGTCCTTTTCACTCAAATCTTGTTTTAAGTGATTCTATCAATTGATCATTCATATCGTTTATTTTGTGAAGATCAACTACCCAATCATTTAGAGATGTCAGTTTTTCTTCTAATTCATTTGTACCTCATGTGCTTAACACTTCAATATTTTGATGTATCATCTTTTCTTTTATGAATTTATCCATCATCAACAAATGTTGTTTCTATAGTTCTTCAATCTCTTGTAAAGAAACATGTAAATGTTCTTGAAGATCTTGAATATTTTGATTGGAATTTTTCAATTGTATTCCTCCCTTGCCCATGTTTGAGAAACTCATTGTCTCACGCTCACTTGTAGATTTTTGGTTTCATCACAAAACCCTTAGGGTGTTGGGTACTACTGATCATGCACCCCACTTGTATGTGATTACAATGATTTACTTTAAAGACTTTGAAACACCTGACTTTCATGCATCTAGACCATAAACAACTCATTAGAATCAACTACAATGTGAAATACCTCCTTATTTAATTTTAGGCAAGTTTTGATTACAAATTTCTCCATTTAATTTTTCATTCAAAAACCCCCTAATTAACTTAAAAAATCTTCTTGAAACTCCACCCTTTCTTACATACAAAATGGACTCAAGTATTCCATATTTAACTCACTAATTTGAAATCTCATTTCAAATTTCAACATAGACTCAAATGACTAAAACTTGACATATCGTTTTAACTCAACGACTTACAAGATTGACTTAGAACCTACCATCACTGAAAAATTTATCTTTGATGAACTTAATGGAAGCATGGTTATTTTAATCTATGTGCATATTGTTTGAGAATGTGAAGATTAGTATAAAAAACTAGTCACAAAATAGCGACCTAAGTATCCATCACCGTCACACATGAGCACACATTGTTTCTTAAACCTCTTTATTCCAAACTTGAGCAAGTCAAGAATATAAGCCAAAAAATAATTTTTTTTTATTAAATATCCATGACCCGATTTTAGTCACCATAGTTAATTATTTTTACACAAGATTTTAAATCATACTTTATAAATATCCCCACTTCACTTTTTGAGTTGAAAACAAACAAGGGCATTATTTTTTCTTTACGCTAACTCCACTTTCCACTTTCCTTGGTAGTGTTCCTTATTAGTCCCTACCAAAGGCAAAGGATTATAGCATTCTATTTGGCATTGACCATTGATTACTTTGTGTTTCACTACAAATATTTTCATCATTTCCAAACTTGTACATAGGTGAAAAGAAATAGTTATTTTTTTATAATATTTAAATTGATTTTATCAATCACATTATTGGCTAACAAGATCGATGTCTTATTGTTGAGTTTTGATAAATATGTTAAGATTTTCGATGTATTATAACAATGCATTTTTTCCAATGTTACATTTAACCTAAGTCTTCAATCTATAACAACTTCACTGATTATCTTTTTGACATTATCTGAGAATGTTGACGATGCATTATATTAACTGAAAAATCGATATTTTCATTCCCTAGCTTATCCCTGACAAACAATTATGCCTCCACAACTTTGACAACTCTTCAACCATCATCTCTACCATCTTGATAGCACTGCCTTCTGAAACACAACCTAAATACTCCTCACCTTGTTTTCCAAAGCAATTTTTCTAAGAACTCAACTGGATGAATAGAGATATACAAGAGTAAATGGTAAGACACCTTATGATCACTCAATGGGAGAAGTAGAGATATTTGAGAGAAAATGGCGAGACACTTCTGGAGGAGAAAATGACGGCGATACACCTATTGCTGAAGGGACCATACTGGTGCTATGCAATTGTAATTCATTCAAGTCACCCAATCAAATATTTGTCTTTCTTTACTCTACATCAAAAAAATTGAATTTAGCTTACCTATCAAAATTAAGTTGTTGTTTAGAAGCCATAGGTAAACTCAATAGTTACTCCCTTTGCTCCATCCCGTGCAAATTTAAAAAATAATAATTTCTCTCCGATAGATTAGATTAGATGTTAACAATTTTGATGGTGCCCCATTTCACGTTATGCTTTCTTTACTTTATTTTACTCACTAGTTAAGACCTTCTCTTATCTTTCTTACCTGAGTATTTCTCGCTCTAGTTTGGGTTCTACATACGGTTCTTATGGTGTTGGATTATGGATAGGACCATAGATATTGAGATATTGTGGGTACTCCAACATGGGAGATGTTTCAGACATGTACCCAATCACCTATCTTTCCTCTAGATATGGCATCCAATGGATGAGAGGTTGTGGCAATGAAAGGCATAGTGACACCCTCCTGAATAGTATTGATTGTCACATACGGAAATGCCATTAATATAATATGGAAACTCCTTTGAAAATTTCCTTTCATCACTAAATAAAAAGTTTTATTTTGATTTTTAAGTATTCTCTACTACCATCAATTTGGATGGACAAATCTTCAACAAAAAAGTGCTAATTTTTATTTTTGATTTCAATATTCAACACATAAACTAAATAAAATGATAAACTAAGTGTGATGAGAAATACAATTAAATTATCAAGTTCTATCACTAGATTGAAAATTTCTCACCTATATGCACATATCACGGGGAAATCATAAGCAGCGAAATATGGAGATGGAAAAAATCATGTGAAAAATATGTATTAGAGCTCTAATCAAACTTGGATTTAAACACCTCTGTAGAATCAAATGTTAAGGGGAAATAATGTACCTTTGGAGTAGTGCAAGTGGGTCGGGCTATGCAAAGTTCAACAAACTCAAAATCCATCTCCATATTGTTCCACATGTACTGATTCATATCTATTTAGTTGGAGGACGTGATGGACGATCATGGCTTGGGCATTTCGTTAATGGTTGTTTGAAAGGGTCAGAGCTTAAGGAAAGCATGTAAGAATTTCCTGTTTTCAAGCCTAGCTCTGAAACTTTTGGGAGAAATATTCTTCATTCATAGGGTTGTTTCTTACTTGCTTCCCCTGAAGGAAATGCTTTACTCAGTACTATCTATGTCCTTCCCCCGAAGGGGGGACACTAACCTGGTTGATAGTTTCCTGAAAATAACTATTCTATGAGGAAAAACCTAAAGAGATAACCCAATTAAGAGAACTTCTTTTGGTATGCACGGGGGCCACATGAGATATTCAATTTCTTGCAATTTTTCCCAGTGGAGAGTGGAGCGAGAGCTGAGATTTGGTATTAGTTGGGTTGGTGGGTTCCAACATCCCTAACCAATTCGGTATGCTTTCCTCATCTTCCTATTTCATGGAAATTGTGTGGCACAAGAAGCATGCCTGACAACCATTGTGCAACCATCTCCTATGTGATGTTTCTCTTCGCTCCAACATCTTGACATGAATAAAGATGCAATTGTACACACAAAAATTGAAATTTGGAATATGGTAGATGCAATAGCCTATTGAGGCACTACATAACCACTTATCAATACATTCACGAGACAAGGAATAGTCGGATAGATGCCCCGGGGTTCAATAGAGTGGATTACACAAACTAAAATTTAAAAGAAAAAGAAGGGATCATGACTATTTTATAAGAGGATTGAAACATAAAATCCTAAAATTCAAGAAAAAAACAGAAAATGAATAAACTTATCATAAGAACTGAGATGAAAACTTCATCGGTTGCATGAGCATTGCAAACCAAATGTGTTCTTCCATAGAAAGAAGATAGCAAGCTTGTAACCTATTCCAATCCACAGATGTGAAACCCATGGACATATCCTTTGATACATTGATCAATTTCTTCACTCTGGATACTTGGATCTTCATTGCTAGAGTTTAATTTGTTCTATCCTAGACTAGCATCCCTATCTTTGCATTGCATCCTTTCCAACCTGGCTTTCGTTGGAGCTATCGTTGAGTTCATACTTCACCTGTTTCTTGTATTTTCTAGGGCTTCTAACTACAAGAAGTTTTTTCTTAATAGTACCCACAACCTTTCCATCTTTCAATGACACAACATAGGTGTAAACAACATCTGGATCAAACTCTGTAGTTTCATGTCTTGCCAATGCTTCATCTCTGCAATGACACAACAAAGGCGTAAATTGCATCTGGAGAAGACTCTGTACTTTCATGTCTTGCCAATACTTCATCTCTACAAACCCAATTCCAAGGCACTTTAAGCATGACACTCGATGACAGGGTTCAAAATTGAACACATCACAACTCGTCAATGACCTCCCAACATGTCCCAGAAGTATCATCAAATTTTTTTCCGTAAAAAAAAGATGTTAATATTTGGTTTTTCCCGTTTTCTGAGAAATGTAAAACAAAATTCAAAATTTATTATGAAGGGTGGATTTTTAAAATCCCCATCATGCTAATTTGGATTTCCATGGTAATTTGGGTTTGTCGTATCAATCACGCGTGCCATAAGTCCATGGATAGTGCCTCTTCCATCACTGGTTCTATGCCCAACGACCTACGTTCACCTGACCAATACCTTCTCTACCCAATGACCTGCGTTCACCTGACTAGTACCATAGTCTACGATCCATCTCACAATTGTTTTTCACTTAATGGATATAAATGGGGAAGGTGGACATAATGTTTTCTTGACTCCGTTGCATAACATTTAGATATTGAAGAGACAATGACTCCTCCATGTAACATTTCAATATTGCAGAGACAATGGACCAGGTTCAAGCATTTCCATTTTCACGGATGAAGAATCCCAATCCAGGCTTCAGGGTAGAGGCCAGTTATTTCTGGGGTCATATATGGCCTAGCCACTACCACAAGCTAGAAGGAACATCAAGAAGTGTGTATTCCATTCCTTCATTTTAGAATGATTGGAAGTTCGTTCTTTAAATTTGTATGGTTTCTTATTTCTATTCATCTTTGGGTTATTGGTTTTCACATATTTGTTATGCAACCATGACAAGAGAGAAATTGGATTTTTTGTTTTCCAGGATTTTTCCCGCAATGATGACAAGAGATGTTGATATGGACAATTCCACGATTGTCTAACAACAATCTTGGTAATGATGAATCCCTCGATATCACAAGCATAGAAATTTCTTGTTCAAATTCAGAGCTAAAAAAGGAGCTGAAGAGGCTAATGCATCTAATAGTAGATGAGGATGATTGCATGACTAAGATATTTGATATGAGGACAACTTCATGAGTGAGGTATTGGATGAGATTTCTAGCTTTCTATCCCCCCTCAAGAACCGCGAACTAATATCCCACAACAACAAGAATCGTAAACTAATATGCCACAACAAAAAGGCGGAGAATGACCCCAAATCATTCTCACAAAAGTTGGTTTCCATTGGCGTTCCACTCTGTTTTCTCTGCCCCTTCTCTTCAAATCTCATCAGAAATCCCGTCATCCTGATTCGACAGGTAATCACGGTGATGGCATTGAGAATAGTTTGAGATTAATTTTGTGAATAAGATGATAAGAATTACTGCCCATTTTCATTCATCAATCTTTTTAGTTGATTTATTTTAATATTTTATTTATATGTTCTAAAATATTATAATTTTTTATTTTTAAGAATAACTTCTAAATATTTAAAATATAATATATTTATAGACAAAACATTTTATTGTTTTAATACTTTATTTATTGTGAAAATTAGATTTGAAAATCGAAATTTAATGTGTAAATCAATATAGTATTTTATCCCATTAATATTTTGTTAAAGAAGATTTTTTATATAAACAAATATTAGGTTTTTTATATAAACAAAGTATTCTATTGTTTTTATACTTTGTTATGGAAATAATTTTATAATGTGTTTTGTTTTCTTAATTAAGAAGATTTTTTATATAAACAAAATATTAAGTTTTTTTATATAAACAAAGTATTCTATTGTTTTTATATTTTGTTATGGAAATAATTTTATAATGTGTTTTGTTTTTTTAATCAAGATTTCTCTTAAAGTGAAATCTTGATTTGAAAATTGAGATTTATTTATTTATTTTTTAATAGAAACGGTTGTAGATTATATTAATGGGGTGGACTAACCTCAGATCCGATTACAAAATGGCCTCGAATTTCTTCGAGTCTGTCTTTCTGAACCATTCTACTTCTATAGCTATAGACTAGTGAACTGAACTAGTTCCTGTACGTCTTCTAATAGAACTGGATTAAATTTAAGTGCCGAAACTCCAGTCACTGTTTCAGCATAAGTCTCAGCACTGTTTCAGCATATGTCTCAGCATTGTTTCAGCCTTTGTTACATAGGTGTTTCAGCATATGTTCCAGCATTGTTTCAGCATATGTTCCAGCACTGTGTTTTAGCATATGTTATACAGCACTGTTTCAGCATATGTTACAGCACTGTTTCAGCATATGTTCTAGCACTGTGTTTCAGCATATGTTCCAGCACTGTGTTCCAGCATATGTTCCAGCACTGTGTTTCAGCATATGTTATAGCACTGTGTTTCAACATATGTTCCAACCATCCTTCGCACAACCATCTACAATTTTTACACGCTGCTGTCCTTTTCAAGGGATACCGAGTTTTGTTGGGTCTCCATCATTTATGCAAAGATCTCCTTGGGCCAGGAGGCAGCCTTTATTGGCTAAAGCATCTGCTTCTTTGTTTAAGTCCCTAAGTATATGGTAGCAGTTGAAGGAGATGAAGTCCTGGAGAGTGTGTCTTAGTCTTTGCAGGTTCTTATTTAGTCCAACATCATTGAACTGTCCTCCCGAATG